>JAQFYC010001615.1:0-32425 GCA_034694165.1 Tomocerus mixtus | reverse complement strand
AAATTATGGTCAACATAGTTTTTCATTAGGTATTTTTGCTTAAACTTATGGTAAATAAGTTTTTATATGGTCGATTCTAATTTTTATGGTTTTTGGATATTGTTTTGGTAAATGAATAAATTTATGGTAAAATAAGTCTAAAAAATTATGGTAAAGTAAGTTTTTATATGGTGCCATTAAATATAAGCCCTTAACTATACACAATCTATACAGAAAAAATTCTATACGTGTCTATCTGTAGTATAAGTACATAAAATCTGGAAAAATATATTTATTAATATCTTGAAGCATTTTTTGTATACCATAAAGCATAACAATGTCAAGTTGTGCATTATATTTATTACACTGCACAAGAAAGTAATCTATCTTAGCGCTGATGCGTATTTCAGTATTTCAGCCTATTTATCTGGTCTAGGCAATTATTCTAATGTGATTTCATTGCATAAGAGTTACATACGCGTCTTTTTTGTCCTGGCCTGGCCTGGCGTCCTCGCCTTCCTTCCCGTGCATTAATTCTTCTACCTCTTTTACATCCTGGCTCTTTACATCTCCTCTCCCTAACTTATTGTTAACTACGTTTTGGCAAAGATATTTTCGCCAGGCCAGAAGAGAGCAAAAGATCTCTGGCACAGTTTTTAACATCAAGTAGTAGTAACCTAATTGTAAAAGTACAAAGGTTGTAAATTGTAATATGGGAGCAAGAAAATACGGCTGTCAATTTCAATAAAAAGTGAAAAGTTTTCCCAGTTGAGTAAACAGAGCGCACTTCCTAAAGGAAAGAAAGTAGCACCACACACCATACTATTACTATTATACTATACAACTATTCTTCACTCATCTACTATTCTATACTTGATGTGTAATGTAATGTAGGTTTAGGTGATGCTGATGCCGTCTCTTCTGCCTCTGAACGGCTCAGACATGAAATTAATTAATTCATAGCCAAGCTGCATGAGACAGTTTAATCGCATAAGTGTTACACATAAGCTGGTCCCATGTCTTTTTGTAGCAGCGAGTAATGAACTGTTTTCATGTCAGTCCAGTTTCCCACTCGAGCTATCTACCCTTCTTTCTCTAGATAATATTTCCAGCTATGATACCAACATCAGGACTCAGGAGTATGTATGTTATTCACCTAAATTAAGTAATACACACCATATGTACTTAGTACCTATTAATAGTAAGAGTATCTAAAACTTTGTAATTTTAAGTGCGTTCGCGTTCGTTCAACCTATATAGCATAGGTAGCAGGCAGACTGTAGGTAGGTAGTGTGTGCATTTAATATTTAACAGGGGTGACTGACTGCGGTCCCGGTGTTTTCCTTTCGAATTCATCACTAAAAATAATCATTCCAAATATATTACCGCCCTGGTAGTGTTTTTTCAGAATAGGGGTCTAATGACAGATTCCCCGAAAAAAAATCATAAAATTGCTAGGGTTCGCATATTTCCCAACCTTTTCTGGCTGCAAAAATATTTATAACGTAAGTAGGCTAGCGAAGAGCTTTCCGTAGTTGATTTTTCTACCAAGCGTTCTTAAAAATGTGTCAAATTTTTTCACTTTTTTGAAATTTCTAATGAATTTGTGAAATTTTATCCAATATTCGGAAATAGTGAAGAAATAATATAAGTTGTCATTAATGACACTTGGTGGCAAAATCAACTACGGAAAGAAAGCTCTTTAACAGACAACTTACGGTTTTACAAAATAAAATTTTTTGCAGCCCGAAAAAATCCGAAAGATGTAAATCCTGGTAATTTTATTACTTTTTTGGGGAATCTGTCATTAGACCACCATTTCTAAAGCAGCAATACCATGGTGGCAATCTTTGAAGAATGACTTTGGCGAGTTTCTCAACAGGAAAGCAGCAGTATCTGAGACAGTCTCCCCTGTTTAGTTACATTATACTTTTATAGTTTATATTATATATGTAGAATCTTAGTTTGTTGATCTACATATTTATTTAGTAATACACAAGAGGAGTAACAAAAAGCTAAACAAGTTAAGTTAGATAGTCCAACGTCCAACTATTTTGACAAAGTACACATTCTCTTTGAACAAGGCATGCAAGGGCTGAAGATTTTATTACAAATGGATTGGGGATGTTACTATCAGTACACAGAGCTCATGTCATCTCTCTGTAAGTCAATTCAAGTCAAGTCTTTGGATTAGAGACACACTGAGGCGAGGCAGAGCAAGTTTAAAGGACATGACTTCATTAAACGAAAGGGTAATAATAATAAGTAGGATTATGCTACAAAGACACAATATAACTTCGAAAACCACTCCCTACGTACCTAATAACTTTAACGTACGGTCTACACTCACTGTGTGCATCACAATTCTCATAGTATCTAATATTCTTCGCATGATGTGATGTACATATTCTATATAGGCATATAGATATTACTACAGGGACTATTATCTAAGTATCTATCTGTTCTATATCTAAACTGGACTAAAACTACATACATACGAGCTAAAAAATTATATTATGATATTTGAAACTGATTGCAATGTGAGTCTTCCATTTATTTTGAGGATAGCTTCATTCATATCATACGATCACAATTTTTGTTGATGCCATATCATATCATATAATGGGTTCTTGAGTAGTGGGACGAATATTGCTCTATTATATTGCAAAGATAGTCATATACATTGTAATAACTATAAAACTGGGACTGTATCTACATTCTGCAAAATGTACGCTCGCTTTCCAAGCCTCGAGTCAAAGTCAAGTCAACGCATATCTGCACTTTATTTGGTCAACTTTTTGAAAACATGGCTTGGGATACTGTTGCTATTATAGTTTTTGTCCTCTTTTGTGTATATAGATAGAGCTTGGTTGATATTTTCTTTGTTTAGGTGTCTTTAACAGGGAGTAGGAGTAGGAGTAACACTCTTTGAATAGATAGCTGAATTGTAACAATATCTATGGAAAACCCGGTGAAGTACGTACTGCTCGGAAAACTGGAAAGTACATTTAAGGTTAAGGATACCTAAGTGTATTACAAAAACTATAGGGGCATCTAATATGTACCTACTACCTACATAATCGGAATGCAGTGCGCACTAATACTGAAATAATGAAGTGTAGCCCTATAGAGCGCATGGGGATTTAAATGTGGAGCATATACTTGTACAAGAGTGAAAGTACTGTGTACTATATGTGTATAGTATAGGAGGAGAAAGCACGTAGAGAGATTTGGGCCCGTGATGCGATGTTATTTTATGTAGGCAATGATGATAATACTTTGGGTGGATATTTAAGTGTTAGTGTATAAATGAATAGGAGAGAGGAGGGGATGGTGTAATAAGAATACGGTTGCGTTGCGTGATGCGATGACTTAAGCTAAACAAAGATTTCTCTGTTAAACTGCACGAAGGAAGTATATCGTAGGAAGTAGGAGGCAAAGAAGCAAGAGTCATTTCCCCTTTGGCTTTATTACTCCGAGCTCGTATTAAAGTGTAAAAGTATGTATTCTTAAGCAGAAATTATAGTCTTGTCTTGTTTTCCTACAGTGGGAATTACCGAGCTCCGTTTGAGACAAGTAGCTTCCACTGGCAGATTTAGAAGCATACGAAAAGTCATTAAATTCTTAGGACTTGTTTTTATGAACAACAAAATTGGTCTGAGAGACGAGTTTCTAAATTCGCAAATGTGTCAGTTTTACCATTATTTTTGAGTGGTTTAATGTAAAGCGAATCCATTCAGGGGAACGCCGAAAAATAGTCAAACAGTCAAACTGATACACACTTTACTTCTACAAGTAAAGGACTTTAGAAACTACAAACGCAATTAGCTAACTATTTAAACAACCTCCTTTACAAAATAAAATATCTTGAATGCTACTGTATGCGTATGCCTTAGCATACTTAGCTTATTTATTTAAAATAGTTTTACTTTGTAGTCTCCGTAGCTATTATACCAAATTTACTTTCACTTTTGTAATAAGGTGAGAAATAAGAGGGTCACATTGTTTACTACTTTCACCGTAGTATTATCGTTAATATACTTAAGGTGGTCTGGTCTGTTTGGAAATGAGATTTTCTACTTACAATTAGTTGCCCTTGAATTTTGAATGTTCATATAGTGAAAACTTGGTAGTGAACTACATTGCGAACAGTATTCAACATACGCGCTATTTATTAAAGCACCACATTACTTTCTCTTCCAATTGTCCATCTGAAATACACGGACGAAAAACAAAGAATTCAAATTTCAAAAAATACTACAGACCTGTAATAACCTTGTTCGAAAGATAAATGTTTTCTCCTTTTCATAAATTCTAAACGGAATGTAGGAAAAATAGTTTACATGTAAATTCCTACTCCAAACTTTCCATTTTCAAAAATTAATTACGGTACTAGAAATTACTTTCTCCAAATATTCTGCTTTCCACCCCTTAAAAAGACCTGGAGATTCTTAATATGCCTACCAGTTTTGTCTTACTTACTCAGGTGACCTGTAATTATGACTGAAAAGGTGTCCTGGCCACCTTAATATATTTAATCATTGTTTAGAAGAACTAATGCACGGTTGGAATTATACGTAGTACATAAACAGTATGGTATATAAGGGTAAAAGTAGTTCTTAAGAAATATTGCTCTTATTTGACAGAGAGAGATAATCAGGGTCCATATATCTAAAACGTCTACGTATATAAGTATAGATAGACACCTGTGTAATATTACTAAAATGTAGGACTACATGCACATATTGTAGTATTAGTGATATGATGAATGTGATTGTTCTGATAGATTGTGTAATATTAATTAGAGAGTTAGAGAGTATTGATATATAGAGATACTTACATCTTCATCATGGTCGAATGCATTGAACACGTCGTAAGGAAGGCAAGAGAGGAGATCAATGATAAACCAAGACTTGAAATAATTCATTCGAATGACTTTAGGCTCGGAGACGACCTCACCTCCCGGTCCCACAAAAGTCGTGTGGAAGTTGAGTACGATATCGATGAAAAAAATGACATCGACGATGGAGTCGACGACAAGAAGACTTACATCCTCCGATGTCTTGTTCTTAAAGGCAACGTTGTAGGGCACCATTATAGCTGTGTAGAAAGTCAGGCAAAGAATTACCCAATCCCAGATCGCCTTGAAGGCACAGTAATGAAGAAGAATATGCGGAGGGGTCTTCGGCGCTTCTTGACGATACTGCGGCAATATATCGGCATTCAGGCTCATCATCTAACCACACGTATATAGGTCACTCCACTCTCTGTCGACCTCTTCCTATCTAATTACTGCTACGTACGAAAAACTATTAAAAACACTCCCAACTCTTGAAAAAAGTTTACCAAAATGCAATCACTTGCAGTGGCGAGTTCTTCTCTGTTAAACTCGCAAAAGAGAAACAAATTTCGATTCCGCCGACAAAAAACACAAAGAATACTTTACAAGAGATTCAATTAAGCCACAATGCATTTACTGTTACTGCATTCTACATTCTACATACTTCTACTCTATTTATTTACTTACGACACTAAGCTCTACTTCCAGCATACTATAATGCATACACTTACTAAACGTAAACTGCTAAACTACTAGAATAATACTTGTTACATAGATTTTAAATTTCATGCAGCTCAACTCAAAACAATGTACTACTTAACTTACACACATATGTACTACATACAATGTACAATACAAAGCTAAAGTCTAGCTAATTAATTAACAAACTTTTCTAACTAAATAAGTACTCGGCAACATTAAGTTTTACGCTAATGTCAAAACACATCTCTACAATCTACCCTACAACTGAACTACATTTTAGACAGATATATACATACATACTGTACATATTGGAGATTCAATGGCTTCATCAATATTCCTGTCCACGTCACCCTATCTTACCGAGATCTTCGCCAGTGATTTTAGTCTTTACACTGTACTAGTATAGCTTGTAACATTCCATTTAAAATATCACATACCCAATTACAATTAAGAACATACTTTCCCTCAAGTAGCTAATATTTTATAAACAATTAAGAATCCCCCTAACTTATACGCTATTCTTCTAACCCTGCGTTTGATTAGCATACCATAGGTATATCCTTAATAAAGAGTGGCATATATGTAGTATGTACCCCAGTAACTTAACGCTACATCAGACAGATACGATATAACGAACATATATACACTTACAGCATATTTTATACATTAGGAATACATTATCTATTGTAAAATATGCATTTGCGTCATTCGGGATACCAATACTCAATGTATTTTTTATTGCTATTAGGTATGCATGAAATCTGAATGATTTTCAAGGCTTTTTGGTCAAATTTCAATCTATATTAATACAAGCACTTAGAAAATTAACCTACAGGACCTTGGACTTGATATTTCTACAATTCACATCACTCTCCATTAGCTTTGTCCTACTTTAACATGTTTTGCATCTCTCTATGTAGAAACAGAGAGAAAGCATTGGAATGCCAAAATGCAAATGATCTAATAATAAACAGACGTAGGAAAACAATCTTATTTCTTGCGAATTGTCCCTTCATTTGTAAATGTTTTCCAAGTGAAAGTCTTCTATAACTTTCTCTTCATTTTAAATATAACTCTATCTATATAGCCTATTGTGCCAGCTGAATATAGTTCAAGATTATCGAATGCTATATAGAAGTACATATCACTACATATGATATTTGTCCAAGTAATAATAGCGACATAAGTACACATAGCTCCATAGAGATGTGAAGGTCCATTAGTATCACATTGCTTTTCTTTCACTTAATTGCATAGCATAGAGGAATGATAATAGAAAATTTGTATCTCTAGACTCGAGAGCTAGTAAATAAAAGAGATTTTCGTAAGTTTTCTCAGTTTGTTTTGGCACACTCTTTCTTTGTTCCCCATATACAGATATTAGTGATATTATGCTATTCTATTTGAGGAAGATGAAATGAAACTAAAGTTGGGCGCATATTGCATTGAAATTCATTAGCAAAGATGTGCCATTAGGTTTTTTCAGTTGTGTAATAAAGAAAATATGAGTTTGGAGAGAGACCAAAACCTACCCGTTGGAATTTCACTGTCTCGACTCGACTCAAGGCGACTGTTCTGTTCCTTACAACTCACATCTTACATACATACTTTTGCTGGAAATAGATCTTGGACTGGAGAGGATGATATCCTTTGCAATGTAATGCAATTGTATGGCAAGTAGTAAGTATTAGCTCAGTCATGACGAACTTTGTTCACATGCACAATGCCATTCATACGTTTACATACTTACATGTATGGCACGATGACAATGGAATACTTAAAGACAAGTCACACCATACTATATACGGAATGGTATTATTACATACATAGAACATTGCATTTCAGGCAGAGAGACAGGTCAACTCTTTGTATTTATCAGTACGTACACTATATGTGTACATACAGGATGGAAAACTGCTCCAGAGTTCCAGAGATCTTCCAGAAAGAGAAAAGGGGATGAAATACATTGGAAAACTTTCTCCAGTTTTCATTACATCGTGTATACGAGGACATAACATAGTAGAAGAGTAAGTAAAGAGAAAGAGATAGATAAGAACCTAACATGAGTCCAATCCAAGATTCTAAGATGCAAGTGAGGGCAGGCCGGGACAGAACGGGACAACATAACATAACGTGCTTAACAGCACTGGGAGGAGGATGTGATGTGATTGTGACGTCATTGTCGCTTTCATACAAAAGAATAAACAAACCATTAGGGCCCATTAAGTTATAAATTATTACTTTTCCTGAAGGGAACTACGTCCGATGTTCTCAACTCAACTTGAGCCTCATGCTGTTCTCTTGAATTATCTTTGGACACACATACAGATTAGACATACTCATACATACTCATACAAATACCTATGTAGTACAATACATATACATATTCCTACTACATTTCGCATGTTTTTTGTTCATATGGATATTTTACATCATTTTATTGCTTTTATAGCATCCAAAAATGTATCTTCCCCTAGAAGTCCCCTTACATATGTGCAAGCAGGTACCTATGTACTGATTTCGAACAATCCTCTCAGTTCTCAGACTATAAATAAATTTCTTATGCATTTTCAGACTGTGCCATAACATAAGTGGTGTTCATTTCATTACACCAACTTTAATTGTCATAATTTGATATTTATAATGTCTGTTTTTTAATTCCAAAGTAATTTGACCTTGTCAGCATCCCTTTTCTCAGTAAACTTCTGTAATTTGATTCCATTAGGCACTTAATGAAGAAATTGGAACGGATGTGCATTTAAACTAAGTAGTTCTTTCATATTATTACAGGACATACTAAATATACCTCTGAATATATTCTGACTCCTCCACCTTTTAAAATCATTAAATAATTAATTATTTTACTAATGTAACTAAATAAATGTAGTTTAAGCTGTTTTTTATATGTTAACAATCATCTTATGATTAAATGGGTACCACTCCGGACGCAAATGCATATTTAAACAGGAGAAAGTATTACAACAATGAAAAAAAATGCTACGTTGATTACTACAGGCATTAACAAACTATAAATTCGTTAGTACATATACATACAGGTGTAACATATAAGCTAGTACACTTATTTAGACTAGATTTACATTTATATTTATTTATTCTAATTCTCGTGAAGTATTTATCTTCTAGAAGTATTTAGTAGATCTAGAATGAATCTATTTATAGATAACTAATAATAAATCTACAACGACTACATTTATCTACAGTTGGGAGCGATATAGACAAAACTAAACTAGATACCTACTACTTTACTTACTAACAGAAATACATTCATAATAATAATAAATCCTACATACTGAACAATTGAATGATACAATTGAGCAAAGAGAGTACTACAGACGGAGCAATGAAGATATTTCGAACGACTACTAATACGATAGGAGTGGGAATGATGTACATTTATAATAGAAAGTAAGTAAGAGATTTAAATAGATTAAGATGTGACATACATGAGCGAGGTTGGACTGTTTGGACGTTTCTTTGACAGCTGGAATGTGGGAGGAGAACTGGGAGACGAGCACTGAACGACTGCGAGTGACGGAGCGGGCCAATTTGGCAAATTTGCTGAGGCCTGTACATAGTCAAGTCAACCACTTATACAATACTAATGCTACGTAATCAAAAAATAATCAGCAAACAATCTACAATCGTGGCCAATCAGTTCTTAGATTGTCATCGCTTGTCATCACAATTGGCGCTAAGGGCTTTACTTTACTTACCACTTCTGGCAACTTGCTTATTAAGGAGCTAATTTGATTTGTGTAAGTAATAATGTGAATAGTATTTGGATTTATTTTGATTTGGAGCAATAATGTTTGACTTTCTCCAGTGAATTTACTTCTTTAAGTATATCTTTCTTTAGAATTGTTGAAAAGAGAAAGTTTAAGGGTCAAAATGGTGCTAATGGCTTTACAAAAGCTCAAAATGTATTTTTATCTATTTTTCATGAAAAATGGTTTAGCTACTAAATACATTCATGTGATTTCATGTGAATAGCTAATATATCTGTATAAAAAATGGTACAATAAGCGGAGATACAATATATAACGTTAAAAATCATCTTTTGTTTGTAGAAATCCTACAATGAAAAATATTGTGGCATAAGACTGGAAATATAAGTGAACTGTTCAAGCCTTTTTAACGCTGCCCCAGACAGGAAACCATTTAGGGTGAAAAAATTATAGGGAATGTAAATATTGCCTGTAGAGCACAGAGGCAACATTTTTTGCATCCAGAAAGAATATAATTTTGTTAATATTAATTAATGAGAAATAAATAGTTCATGAATCCGTTCGTACTGTATAGAGTACTTGTGCCCTTGGAATCTTCCGCCTCGATCGGCTGCTTCAAAGCCGTGATGTCGCGAAAAGTGAGGAGGAAGAGCACAACGACATCGCGCTCGTTCTTGATCGGAGCAATTTGGAGCAAAAGCCATAGCGGAGTTTCTGTTGAAAGTAAATAATTAGAGCGAAATGATTAAAAGACGAGTCGTCAGTGGTAGTGACTCTCAAACCCAAACCCCGTTCACACTCTGCTGTGCTACAGAAAAAAGCTTTCCTTTGGCATAAGCAACATAGCCATCAAGTGGTGATGTAACATGAAACGCTGGGTGAGTGAGTGGCTTGGCTTGACATTGCAAGCATAAATCGCTTAAGCGCAAAAATATTAAAAAAAGCTTTTGAAATAAAAAACTATCTACTTGATAACTTTTTATTTGTATGTACAATGTACACAAAGTCAAAGTATCATTTTGTAAATGTAAAAACAGTGAGAAAACACGACACACGAAAATCCCATGCGGTGAGTGAGTAAGCGAATAATAAAAGAAGAAAGATTTTGTGTATAGGTATGTGCATAAATATTTTCCTTAAGTATAATACAACTATAAGTAAAGTTATAATGAAATAGTATGTAAGTATGTATGTAAATACACATATGCATAGGCATATTGTAGCATAAGTTATATGTATATAAAAAATATTATGTAATATATTTAACATTAGAGTTACCCAGCTGTATTCATTAATATATGAACTTATGTATAGTGTGCAACTGCACTGAAAGTTCATTTGCCTTGTTTTTCCATTTCTTAAGGATAGAACAGTTCAATACTTCCAATTATTTATCAGACCACTAAAGATAGCATTTAAGTATGTTCACCCCGACTAACATAAATAATTCATTAATGACTCCGCACTTACTTATACCAAATCGTGATTACCAAATCCAATCACAAACGGAACAACATTTTAACGGAATATTTCTCAAATACGTTACAAATAAAAATTAAAGGCATAACCTACTTAATTATTATACATAACTAATTTAACTAAATGTATATTTATTTAAAAGGCGCGTTTATATATCAAAAATGGGGCCCCAATTCAATAAAAATATTTATTCTAACTTGTAACTTTACAAGACACACGTTTAAGCTGATGTCCTCAATTCCCAAATACAACAAAAGTTTCCCTAAATAAAGAGCCGATATTTTTAGTTTAGATGAATATGTCCACATTTGTGATATGTTTTTCGTGCATGTTCCAAAAGTGAATTTCGGAATTCCCTATGAATAAGCCGCTAGCCAAATAAATGAAAAATGAGTTGAAACTTTACGTCGCCCTTTACACCGTTACTTTACATGATATACGTAACGTATCTAACAGTAATGTTACAAAAATGCTACAATGTTGCACAAGTAGATGACTCTTCCTTCTCTATGATACAAACGGATGCAGACTGGTTTGGAGAAAGTGGAGAAAGCATGTTCTTGCTTTGAATTTACGTTTTCTCTTCCAGTAACGGAGCCTGTGCCTTAGATATGTAGGTGCTTCAGTACAGTAACAAGTAATAGTACCTATAGGTAGATACTTTGGATATAATAAAATAAATCGTCGGATTGATCATGAGATTATTTAACTACATACACTATTGTGATTCTAGACTAGATTCTATAGTGATATTTAAGATAGTGTATTAATTTGTTCATTAAATAGCTTGCATAAATAGTTAGGACAATTAAACCATAGGAACTCGTTTCGTGACCACTTTATAGGTTGTTATCAATAAGCAAACAAACAAGTCATGTTTATATGTACATAGGTTCTTGCACAGTAAAGTAAAGTAAAAGTCCACTATTTTAATACAGTACAATGCACTACATCGCACTTCCCGCAATAATAACACTGTGCCTTATGCCTATGCCGTGTCATAAATTTATTCTCCACGTACGTTCGTTCTGTGTAATAAATTGGCGAATACAATATATACACCAGACCAGATAGGAGTTTTTGCCCCCAGAAAATAGCATTCAAGCTTTGTTACTCAACTCAATATTCAAAATAGCGTTAGATAAAGTAATGGAGTCTCTGCTAGCGTGCAATTCTTCAAGCGAAGATAAAACGAGGAAATGTGCAAAGCATATTGGATTGTCATAAAATAAATTCCCAGTGATCCATGTGTATCGTATTGTATATGACCATAACTTAATACCCAGCGGAACACTACTACATTCACCAATATCGATGCGAAGGTCAAAACACTATCGATTTCAGTTCATATTGGCATTGTAGTATTTTCTAGAAACTCTGTCTAATAGACAACACCTTATGTACCTAAACACTGCTGCTGAATACATATACTACTTATATATGGAATAGAATATTGCTAATAGAGTTTCATATTTATTCTGATACGTATTCTTATACCTACAACTAGAACATTACGTTACCCATTGCTATCAATCACCTACTGCGTATATATTATTATAATGTATTACACAAAGGTACCAGCACACATTTATCTATAATATGTAATATTATTGATGTTATAAGCTCTCATCTCGTAGCTACAGATAATGTTTTAACAAAAATAACTAAATAAATAACTTAAAAGTAGAAACTTTATCTTTTTCTACAAAATATGATTATAAAGTTCTGGATAGTGTGTGTACCATATTATGTAGTATGTAAGTATGTTAGATTCAATGTATCTGTACGTATGCATAAAGTATAAGAATGACGTATACCTACGTTACATGCAAAATCCGTGTAGTGTCAAAATTTCTTGTTTAGAAAATTATTCTATTCTGGTAGATATTTATATTCCCACATTGTATTGTGGTTACCTGGATGTAATGAGATAGTTGTAGTTGTAAGTGTAATGCATATGAAGTATATCTGTAGATACATAAAGTATACATATTACATATAATCAAATTGCTCAACAGTGAACTAGAACTTAGCAGCAGAGAACTATGAACAATGTGTATATGAAAGTGTTGCAACATTAATATCTGCTGTGTGTATAGTATACATACAAGCCTTGGCTTTGCCTCTCCTCTTTCCTAAGTCAGATGGATGGATAACAATGTGGATTTTGTATCTTTTAGTAAAATATCAACGGAGAATGAGGAAAGGGAGTTTAGCTGAATCGCCAATATTATTGATTCGGTATTTGTCATATTTCGCCGAGAATGTAGAAAAGCAGAGTAAAATCCGTTAAAGAAAGACTTGGTTTGGTCCGTCGGCTGGTTCTGGTTCTGGTTTTGGTTGGCGTAATAATGGTAGTAGGTATATTCGTAGGTGCCTACATGCAACGGGATGCAATGCCCTGGCCTGGCCTGAGTGAAGGAGTGAGTATTGAGTGCCCGTGTTGTAGGTGTAGGTACCCATGTTATTTTGTAAGGAAGGAGAAAGTATTTTTCGTATGCCATGCCATTGCCATTCGCCATTCGCATTTCATGCCGACTCGACGCTAACACTAACACAAGTGCCTGGCATGGCATGGCCTGGCCGATGGACCTTCTTTCTGTCTGACGATGAGTGGGGCAAACTAAAGTAACGTTAACGTGAGTGAAGTATATCGTAGAGCAGAAAACCGAAAACCGGTCGGCTGCCTTCCCTGTCTAACTCTAACTCTAACAGTTTAGGTTCATTCTACGTCTACTGTATATCTACGCTATGTATGCTACTGCTATATAAAGTGAAAGCTATACTATTCTCTGCTTTCTCTCTTCTTTCTCTAATAGTATAATCTAATGCAACTACTGACATAAGCGAAACTTTCGGCGGGCGGGTGTTCCATTCCTTCCTTCTTCGTTCTACTTTTACCTTTCCGATGCACTACTTTTTCTTTTCCTATACTTTCCTTCACAACAAGGCAAAGCCAAGCCACAAAGACTTCTTTAATGTTTTCTTGACTTGGCTTGACTTGATTTGACTGCATATACTCTCGACATTACAAACTATAACATAGGTATCCTGCTATTTATGTATAGAAGGAAAGGAAAGGCAAACTTATGAAGGAAATTCGTTTTGGGTACTCTGACTGACAATGTCATGCTCATAATATCATTTTCCTATTATGCAACCTGTCTATACATAATAAATAACGTCCATTACTAATCTTAAGAAAATAAACTATATTTTTCATAAGGCCAGGCCAGGCCATCGCCATACACGTTGACTTGACTTGACTATTCGTATTCCGTCAAGGACGCAATTGCTAAACTACTAATCGAATATCAATTAGGACCTTCCTTGATTAGAACTACTAGATTTCCATTTCTATTAGTTATTATTATTACTATTACTACAGTTCATTGCTCCTAACTCCTAGGTACTAATTAAAACTTGTTATCAACAGCTATCGGTTTCCCTTTTATCCATCGAGTATATAAATAGCTAACAAAAATGCATTACCTATCATACCGGACCACGAATAGCAATTTATTAATGACGAAAGTGATATGGGACACTGGACCGGTATTAGTATACTGTTACTACTACAACAAATTGTTTATTTCGTTAATTATTAGGGGAAAGGCGATGCAAAAATGACAAAATGAAGTAGTATAGCGGAAATGACAACTAAATACGCCCAGTGTCAGCTAGAGACCGAAAATTATCGAAATGAAAATAAGCGGACCACTTCTACACTGAAATAGTAAGAATAGCAGATAGGAAATCAATGACATTAACAAATCACCTAAAGTGCAGTTACCTACTGCACTACAATTGAATGAAGTATGCCTTAACTGAAGAGATGCATGACAGAACTGATTACGTGATTACTCAATATTAAATAATTACAGAAGTACATCAGCAGAGTCTTAAATTGTCTCTCCCATGTTTCTGATTTCATAACATTAATTGTATATACGATTAAACATAAAAGTTCATTGACCCACATTAGAAACGCGACGGGGTGTTTTAAAGAGAGGTAAATTAGTCAAATCTACATAACATTATTAACGCTGCAAAGTAAAGGTAATACTCCTCAAAAAACCTAAGTAAACAAAATGTATACATAAAATAATAAAATAAAAATGTTTTATATTCGCGTTTCACTTCCTATTTAAAACACAATAAATTCAGATAATAATCTGGTACATGTATAATGTGAGGTGTGCATGGAAAATTTGCAACCTCACAATCCGGCGTGGCGTAGTCAATTTTTGCAACGTCAAGAGATGATGTTCTTGTTTTTTCAAACTGTCCTTCTGGGTTTCTTCGTCCCTATACTATTACAATGTAACTGTAAATTCTATCCTACAAGTATTGTACACAGAAGATAACTCAAAGAAACCATCCTGAATATTTTTAAATAGGTGTAGAGGAACACAGTACACATCTTTCTAATATTGTCATGTACCTTATATATTGACGATATTGTTGTTGCTAGCTGCATTCCATTCAATCCCTATAAGGAGAACAGGTTTTGGGGGAAATGTATTTAGCTATATATAAATATAATATATCTCTGCCAGGCAAATGCAATTCTAGAGCTTTGTCCTTTTACCGCAGAAAAGGCTTTGAATTACTTTACATGGTTTCATTTGGCATTATCAAAGTACATAGATGAGCACAAAATATATGGTAGTGCATATCTCCATTCCATACATATTATATCTCGCCCTATACAATACATAGTCAAGAGCGGATACGGATATGGTCTCTTATTCTAAATAGAAAATATAAAATCTCAACTACTGATGTGTACATCTATAACTTTTGTAGCCATTTACAGATACTGTACGAAATAGATTATGTACATACATACACATAGACAAGAGACGAAGAGCATTTATTAGAACATTAATCCACTTGGCTGTCTATGGGATGTACTAGGTTAATTGTCTATACACCCTTACTATTTATTATTGTGAGTCCTGACTGTGGGTTTACACAAAGATTCCCACAACAAAAACAAAGCAAAATTAATTCAAGGCTTACGTACTACGTACTCAGCTTTGGTAACTCACATTTTCGTTCATTCGACAATGACATTATGTGTGTCGACAATACGAACGAAATAATTAAAACTACAAACCTACACGCATAAAGTGAGGATGTTTTCACTACACTCTAATAAGAAAACAACCACCAAGACTTATGATGACTTATCTAAATTGTGTAATATTATTACTTATATTATTACTATAAGATAACATAAACGCACAACTTGAGTTTAAATGACCTACTTAATTAGTCTACAACACTAAAGAACTTGTGTAACATTTAATAATTTAGGGCTTCAAATTCTTCTTAATATTATGAATTCGAGCATTCGAAAATGCTTATTTAAACAACCTTACTAACTGCATTTCTAAAATGTTAAGAATTTAATGATTTTCCCAGCACAATTCATTACATCCTTCAAAACATGTACGGGTTTGTAATTATAGTATGTCATACATTGAGCTGTAAAGCTAGACATGTACATAAATTACCCACGAGGAGAGTAAATAGATGCTATCAAAGAAAGTTTACCTACATCTACAGTACACTACAATCAGATATAAGTATAAGTATAAGAAATTAGTAGCGTTATTAGCAGTTGTCCTTCTTTTCTAAACGAAAAATGCACAAAATAAACATTCATCATGATATTGCTACTTACATGACTGACAGTTATGTTTGTTATGACCTTGCATGATGTTAAAATTATAATGGATAGGGATAAGCTACTACATCGTTACGCAGCAGTGCAAAATAGACTTTAGTCTACAGTAGGAATGCTTATAGCTTTAATAAATATTCCTCTGGTTTGACACTAGCAAATATTCGCTTCATCACCATTCACCAACCATCAACCATGTGCTCTTACATAGTAATATAAATGTTATCCTCCTACACTACAAATAGTGTAGAAAGGGTATGTTAAGACGGATTAAGTAAGCACCAAGGCATCATCTCCGTTTTTCTCATCAATTAATTCTGACAGACTCGCCGTAAAGCGGAGCTAATAATAACTGCCCTGCATTTACACAAGATTGAATATATTCGCATGTCCAGCTCAAGGATTTCTCAGATATGATGCCTATGCATACAATACTAGACTAGGACATGTAATTAGGCTATTTCAAGATATTCTGCACAAATACACCTATAGCAAATCTAGTGCAGTTCATAAAGACAGACCTACATATATGTATAAAATATATGCCAAAGAGTGTAGATTACAATTGCATTTATATCTGGACACAATACAGTCAACAGTAGGAAATAAACGAAAATATTATAACGTAAATACTAAATTACTTGTTATAATACCAATATACCGTACCTAATGGATGGGAGGTAACTTACTGGGTTGGTAATACACAATTAGTTAATGGAAAATGAGTAGAAGAGTTAAAAATGCGGTCAATATCGTCCAGCGAGGTAATAAAGAAAGAAAAACAAAAAGATGGGTGGGGATAATATTAAATACACTATTAGTGGTGGTGTGGTGGTTTGGTTTGGTTTGGTAAAGTAAAGTAAAGGTAAAGGGATGGTTAACGTTAAATAGCAACGAACGTAAACGTAACTTAAGTGAGTTGGTTAGGAAGAAAGCGTGCATGCGATTGCGATTGCGATGCGGGGAAAGGAAACGAGGATAGTGTGTACTGTCTGCGATAGTGATGAAAGTCTGTTAAACAAGGTTTCCTTTATCAGCTAAAATGTTTGGACGGAAGCATACGGACATTATACAAACATAAGTGGGTAGACTCTAGACTGGGTTGGTAGTTGGTTGGCAGTAACAAAGTAAAAGTTAGCAGATAGGAAAAGAGAAAGGAAGAGAAAAGAAATCATTCCTGTCTATAATAAAGAGTTGAATATCTTTTGGGAGTGTAAGTCCTAAGTGTACGGATAATAGAACAAACTTTCTCTCTATACGTTATATTATGCATTTAAGTTTTCTCTTTCCATAGTTCCATATAAATTCTTATATAATGTTTGTACGATGTAATATGAACATACATAGCATATAGTATGTAGAGTGTTACCTACAAAGTTACTACTGATGTGAGAAGTGATATTATAGCTAGATACCTACGTAACGTAACGTAACTTCAGTATATGCATACATATATATTATGTGTCTGTGTTTGGTGAAGAGGAAAGTGTTGAAAAACTTAAATAGAAGAAAGTAGAGTTTTAATGTATACATGCATGCATGTGTTTGTATGTATAGGGATCGTTTCTCCTTCTCTTGGGGTTATAGTTAAGATAAAATAAAATAAAGTAACGTAAAGGCGAGTTGATTTTAGTTTAGTGCCCTGACCTTCTGCCAGCTTAATGGTTGATGGGAAAGGAAGGGAATAATGGGAAGGGAAGAGCTATTTTTAGACACTTTTAGTTTCTCTTCTCCCGCCCATTCACGATTCCTTCCCATTCCACTGTTCCGAATCCAAATTCAGGTCAGCATTCATTAGGGACAGAAGAGAACAGTGAACAGACACTACATACACACACATATACTGAATACTATTGCATTGTAGACTGCCCTACAGCTACAGGACCCTACAAATCTATATATAGTAAAGTAAAAGTATTATCAGTAGTATCATCACATAACTAGCAATAGAAATACAAACACTAGCTGTACAGTTTACAGTAGAGTATAGGAAACACACCAAAAACCTAAAATAGTCAGTAGCAGTAAGCAGTTCACTATTTTAAGCAATTCTGTGAGTATCACTATCACTGCTGAATTTCTCCTATGCATGTCCATGTCCTGCATGTATGTGATATTAGGTACTCTTCCTATTTCCATTCTCCTTCCTTCCTCTCGGAGAAAGTTCCGCCAAGAAGAACAAAATTTATTCAAGGATACTACATAATGGACATAGTAATGGATACCGTACGCTTACTCACCACACCAGGCAAAGCCATGCTGAACCAGAACCAGCTAAACTAACTATCTGGACTATAGTGCTAGTATATAGTACTTGCATGTAATAATAAATGGAGAAAGCACTATAAAGGAAAGACCAAGTTGCAGATTTCTATTTAAATATTGTAGATAGCAGATAGTATTACACACTACAGACAGAATATGTAGAGCAAGAGCACCAGACACATTTCCTATCTCCATCTAATAGTACGTACGTAAGTAATATATGATAGCAAACGGACAGTAACAATTATTATCTATGCAGAAATGGATTCGTCCACACTTCCTTCCTTTGTCCTCATATTCAAAAATAGCACACCGGCACACGCCTCCGCATTCAATTAGCTATTTACATTCTAAACGCATCTGATCATTTCACATGCATTTACGTAGCACAAAGAATATACTCTACAGATATAGTACTGTGATGACCTATAAGAATGCCTAGATAAGGAATCAATAATTACAAAAAGTGCTTTCTTAAACGTTCCGACGGACTTTTAAATGCCTAGTTGACAATTTCCCTGTACTTGCTTGCTTACGTAACTTGGGATGTCTGTCCTGTCGTCTAGAGTCTAGACTAGCGAGTCTAAGGCAAAATAACTTTGCAACGCCAAACCAAACCACCTCCAGTAACTTCATTGACCTTAAAATTCAAATAGGATCATTATCACTGCCAAAAAACCTAATAAACCTGAAGGTTTGTGGAATTTATGTATAAACACTTACTATACAGAAATCTAGTATAAGAAAAAATCTCAAATAGATATAATATGCACTTGATATGCAATGATCTGTTATGATAGCTACTAACTACCTAACCAAATACACACACTGAAGTATAAGGTATAGCATTCTAGATTCATTGAGTCATCTTATCATTTATTCTTATCTTCTTTTAGTGTAAGTTCATTTGTACTAACTGGAAATCAATATTGAAGCGCCTGCCAAAGTTGTTATGTGAAATCGCTACTCCTCCAGTGAGCTTCGCATCGAATCTTTCCTTCCCTGGCTTCTCTTTCACGGCATTAGAATCATTATGCAAAGCACTGGGAAGAAAATGACAAAGAAAATAGTGTTTATGTAACCGTTTCACTTTTAAGCTAAATTTTATGCAAAGTTGTTGTTCCTCAGTCTCATGACAGTCAAGGCGAGAAGGCCTACAATTATTACAATCTCTATCATTTCATTTAAACACCGTCACTGGACTGGAGTTGGCTCCAAATACAACTACCTCGACTACAAAAACTAATACTACAAAAGTAGTAGGTAAATTTATGTTTATTTTCAATTTAAACATGCAAGCTGCTGAAGACTTCTACACAGTAATACAAATTTTGTAAGGAAGTAGTAAATACGCAGTGGCTTAGCTACTCTACCCGCCTCTTCTAGAAATGACCCATGCTAAAATATAATATTATTATAATCACTTGAACAACTGTGGGTAAGTGGAACATTGGAACATGCGGGCAACAATAGCAAGTTTACACTCCACTTCCTATGCATTGCACTTACATTACATTACATGCAATTTGCATGTGTTGAGTATTAAGGGCAGGCTGTACCCCTAACAAATTCGTGAGAAGCAAACTTGTAACTTGGGACCATGTAAACTCCAACACGAAATTTAAAATTTTGTCATTTCAGGATATCAAGGTTAGCCTAACTCAATAATGGGTGGTCAAAACAAGTCGAACTTTTTTCTGGGGATGCCCTCAAGGTCCTGAAGGACAATATGATTCCCGATTTTCAAATTAACTTCTAATTCAGCCAGAAAAAAATTAAAAAATTTTTATGTTATTTTTCTAAAAAATCATTTCGAAAAAAATTTGAAACATGATAGCATAGGCACATTCACTCGGATTGACCACATTTAAAAAGAGTTCTCCTTGATCTGGTGGAGTAAGAAAACACATGTATTTGCTAGGGATATGGGCTAGCCTTAAATAAGTACGGAGTACAAAACATTTTAAGACTAGAGGAAAGTTAGTACATATTTAGTAATAAAGTATGTGTAAGTAGGAGCAATAAGGGAATAAGTAGGTGGGGGCTCAAATTCTAATGTAAACAATTGTAGGAAAGTGTATTGTGTGTAATGTATGTTGTAGAGTTGGCCTGTTCTGGTCTGGTCTGGCTTGGCCTTATTGTTAGTGTGAGTGTGACCTATAACTAAAGTCATGTATTGTATGCCGTGGAGTTAAGCAGAATCGATGCGTAAGTATTATAGAGAAAGTTGTAGTAGCTTTCCCCGTATATAAATATAAAGTACGAGTATAATAGTTGCCAAGACAGAAATGTCAACTTACATAGAAAGAGAGCAGAGGGGGAAGGAAAGAATAGGCGAGGGAAGTGAAGTAAACTGACTGGACTAAATAAGCAAGGTGTTAAAATGAAGAAAGGCTAATGGAGACTCTACAATGGACCTTTGAAGTCTGACGTAAGAGTCGAAACTGCACTTTACCACGAATATATTGCCTCGTTTGTATCTGTGACACGCGATTTTTCGATTGCTCATTGATTTCTCTTCTGGCTTTACTTTTACTACTACGTATATTACATGCATCTAAGTAAGTAAGTAAGCTAACCCAAACCAGTAAAGTATAAGTAAGTAACTAAACTATCTTCGCTAGAGTAGGTATCTATAAATATATGTACTCGTGCTACTTACGAACATTTCAAATGTCAATGGAGAAACTATCTTTGTCGAATAAGCAATTCGTACCTTCAAACATTGTTGAATGGATTCCATTTAGTGACGCGTACATACGCTTGTTGAATATTTTTTAATTTACTTTATAAATAAAATACTAAAATTACACAGTAATTTTTATTGCTATTGTAAAGTAAAGGATATGAATTGCAAAAAATATTAATACAAGTAATCATCTATCGCCAATAAAATTGCAAACCTTTTCGTTTACGTTTACTGAAACCAAGCAATGAGCCACAACTTAACTTACTATCCATATTAAATAATATTCCACAATATTCAAAATCCGAACTTAACAAAAAGAGACGTCGGGCATACCATTTCGTGTAGCAAAGCTGCATTGACAGGTTTCCCAACAAATTGTATGTATTATATTTACGAACTTAATATTAAGCATACAAATAGGGAAGAACTTTTTGCACAGCAATTGGCGAATTACGAGTACATTTTACTACGTAGGACTTAAACAACAACTAAATTGTCCAATCTCTGGACAAGTACATGATTAGTCATTTATTGTTCTTATGCACGCATAATTGCGATACGCTTCCCATTATAGTTGTTCTTGTACTTTCTATAAACGTTAGAACGGTTCTAAGCTCAACAATTATTCATAATATCACTCCATCTTCAAACTAAACTATTTCCAGCAAAATTAAGTGACATTTGCGAGCATTTGTGTATTATTCCAAACAATAAAATACTTCCCTTGTAACAAGTCGTATAATAAATAGTAAGTTGGTCAATGGCTATTGAATTAATGAACGAACGAATGAATTCATTTACATAATCGTGTATTACATAAGAGAAGGAGCTGTAGAACATTTGGGACACGGACAGGAACCGGGAAATTGATTGCTTAAAATATTACTTATATAGTACATGTATTATATTGTGTATAGCTCGTTAGCACTGGATAGTGGATAGTAGTTCAAGTACAATATGCATGTCGTTCATATAAGTAGAAGTAGAAGGCAAGTCGTAGACAGGAAAGGGAAAGAAAGGTGACCGGAAGTTAATAATGCTAGACATTTGCCTAGTACAGGTAAACACTATGGATTACTATTTTACTGTGTTTAGGTTTAGAGTAATAAAAGCAAATAATACGAGCATTCACTTTAATAAGAAACGATTTCACTTTCCTATGTCCCTAGTACAGGCAAAAAAGTAAGCCCAGTTCAATCCAAATTCAACTTGATCGAGATTTGAATTCACCTACATTTCACGAAATATTAGCAGTGCAGTGTGCAACACAGTACCTATGGACTTATCAGGGCATGTCAAACTAAATTCTAGTGAGTCAGGTCGTCAGAAATAAAGAAAGGGAAAAATTATTGCGTGTTCCTTTGACTTTCTCCATTTACCAAATGGAAAATCCCACTTTTTTGCGTTTTCGACATTTTTCTCTACACAAAACATTTTTCTTACAGAAATTAAGAACATAACTCGATTAATCTCTAGCAAAATACATGCTCTAAGGAAATGGGGTCATTTATATACTGTAGAAAGTGTATACTACGTATTACCATTACATATATAAAAAAATTACCTTACCTACCTTATAGTACTTATGTAGTGTACCCTATGAACTTCTACTCACACCTTCATCTGTATTCTGACTATTTACCCATCTACTGTTATACATAATTAATGATTTATTGTTTACATGGTACTATTTACATTATAGGTTTTTTCAGTTAACAATATAATCGATTTTCCTGTTAAAGATATTTTAGTTTGCAACCGATAATTATTTATTTTTTAAAATATTAATTTTTAATTAGTCATAATTTTAATGCAGATAGAAATTATATGTGTATCTTGTATAATCCCTATATTTATTTCGTATACACATACTATAAGGAGTAAGCACACATAAATGGAAACATATGTTCAGATATATTTCCCAGGAAGTGGGTTAAAGTCCAACCTTGGAAAAGGAACTGACACCAGTTCACATAATATGTCCCATAAAAAGTTTGTACATACCTAAGTATAAAGGAGCCTTTTCAACCCATGTAACCAAATAAGAGGGAATGTATACAAGGAAGATACACAAAAGAGTTGGCTAACTCCGGCCGGGCAAACAAGATATGGTTCAGTGATGCAATTCAAAACCACAAAATATTATTACCACATCAAACATTATTGAATTTCCTCTGTGGACGGCCTAGCCGCATCAAAGCACCTTTCTATTCTTCTATAGTTATACATACTACAACTATCTGCACTCCCATACACATATAACTCACAATTAGTTTAATTTACTACGGCAAAAGTCAACTTTCCCTTTAGTAAACACCATCACAGCTATGTACATACTTATGTGCATATACTGAATGAAAACTCTTTCATTATCAACTATTTACTATACTTACTATGTAGTATAAAATTAAATAAATACAGTATAGTGTACTATACTAGTACTATACATAGGAATATGTACACGGTACATACGTAAGTATAAAATTGCATTGCTATTTAAGTGTATTTCCTATCTTGATTATTTTTGTGTATTAGAGAGCCCAAAGTTTACACAGTGCAGAAAAGAACAGATTATGTAGTTTTAGTTTAGTATATTGTATGCATTGAACTGAAACTCAACTGAACTGGAATGGGTTACCCTCAAAAGGCTGCCTTTGCTTACTTTAAATTATGTTATGAGTGTGGTGTGGTGACTGACAACTGTTCTTATACAGCTACGTACACATAATCCATATAGCTAGTACATTATTTAGTAGTTTATAAGTATATAAAGGCTATAGCCATATATCACACAGTTTTTAGCTATTAAATCCACCAAATGAGAATATGGTAGAGTCCTAAGCTAAAGCTAACAACCAGTTCCAGTGTTTCCAGTGCGGCACAACGTGCTATAATAGGCTGATCGTGAATTCGTGAGTTTCGTGAGCCATCGCATCGTCGACCTAATACTACGTAGTAACATAATACACAAAGTAAAGCTTGCACAGCCAATAGTGCACACCATGCTGGAGAAAACTGTTCTATATAGCTTTAAATATCAAGGCACACATAATCACATATTATAACTATTGCTCTTCTATGGTATTGTAAGTAAGTAAGTGGAAGTGTTCTGTTCTACGTACCTCAGATGGAGCAAAGCAAATTCTAATGCTACAATGTACTGTGCTTTATCCTGGTTCTGGTTCTGGTCTGGACTAGATTGGCTTGCCCTGCTACTTACAGTACAAACACAAGCTAGCTAAATAGTATTTATGCAATCTAACCAACACTAACACTAACTCAAATCACTACTCGCTGAATGTGCACATTAGATATGAAATACAGTGCACACATTTTGCATAGACATCCACAGATAATGTATTCTTTGTTTATTTTGCTTGCCTTGCGTCTGTATTTGTACTGTACTGCCGAATTACGGAATGCTCTATCTAAACAGTTTAAATTCAGCTTTAATCTATTCTGAATGCGGGAGTTGCACTATTGCGTCAATGTGTGAGCGTAACTTGTTGGAAACATGTCCATTTACATTACATATAAAATATAAGTGTGCTATCTATAATTTCAACCTATCCTACATATAATACAGCTTATAATTACATCCTTTGCTACTGACATGACAGATATAGAGAATACATTAAAATAGAATTACAGAAACAAAAAGACTAACAGATTTGCAGATGCATTGTATTGCGGTGTGGTGTAGAGTCAGAGTGTTAGAATGCAGAACCGAATTATGTACATTATGTACATTACACACTGTGCCTACTATGTATAAATAGCTGCATGTTATTAGTTTAATGCTATTCAATTCTATAGAATTTTTGGAAATGTCACACTAGTGTATAGGGGGACTAAAGAGCAAATCCAAATATGTAGAATAACCAGCACAATCGAGTCAGACAGAAAGGAATCTAATTTTGTTTGCCAAGCTATTGAATAAATATGTTAATAGAACAGGATGGTAGAGGTGGAGGTAGAGCTCGACAACAATTCGGATCAACTCAAGCAGAACTTGCATCAATTTCAACCCGCTTTTATTGTAAAACTCGTGTCAATGGGGAAATCTGATTAAAAAGAGCAGTTGTGCCTGGTTTAGGAAAAACTACATAAAACAATGTGTCCAATTAAACTTAAAGATGTACCTACGCAATTTTTTGTTATTAGCAGATGAACAGTTTAATTAAACTAATAAAACTGGAAACAATTCCCGAGGTAAAGATCATATTATAGATTTTCAACCAAGTATAACGCCTGGTTTATACTCCAAGAAAGTGAAGTTATTAAGGAAGGATAGCTTCACTTTTATCATTTATACTTTAACGATAGATTGTAGATTAAAAAGTGAAGTTTTTTTTCAGTTATTGAAATATTTCAATAACGAGGAAAGTGAAGATCTTCACTTTAACGTAAAAATAGCTTCTTGAATCTTGAAACTATCAAAAAAAGTGAAAAAATTCACTATAACTTCCACTTAACTTTTTTTGGAGTATAAACTAAGCGTAACGCTTTTAGACATTTTCAATGTGTGCATCCACTGATCCGAATTTTCAATTCATTATTGCAATGAATGATTGCGAATTTATAATGTAATTAAATAATGCATTAAGTATGCACTCAAAAAGAGAAAAATTCTCAGGAATGCTATTTTATATCCTCTCTGTTCTTAGATATTTGCTTTTACTATAGTACAGTATAGCAAAGGATCATAATGTAGTCCACTTAACTATGTATGTATTTGTATGTATGCGACCTCCTGATTGCTCTGATTATTGAATGACTGACAATGTCATGTCTTGTCCTTCCTATTGTCGTGACATAAGTAAATGGCAACATGTCTAGAATGTCTAGCATTGAATACTTATCCTTGATGCGTGTGAATGGCATATTTGCTCACAACACTCTTATGCTTGTTCTCGGGCACTTTATAATACAGAACAGATAGACAGAGAAAAGATGTAAATATATCCGTAGTGCATACACCAGCAGACTATCTGTTCTTATATTTATTTATGCATACCTACTCAACTAAATTGAAAGTTAATGCCAACTTTGCTATTCTGTTCTTCATGAGCAGGTATAAAGTGTCCTTAGGCCTGATCTAATTTTCGTAAAGTATTTCCTGAGTCATTGATGAATAATGAAGTCAAGACAGACAAGTCGGAGCCAAGTCGTGTAACTTCTGTCAATAGAAAAGAGAAACTTAACCTTTCACGTTCCCAAACCTGTCCTACGCCAATTTAATTGGAGCTTTTAGGCACAACTCCGTCCGTCTATCAGGTCTATCACATAGCACACCATACTAAACTATAACAAAGTGTTTACTCTCGAGGAGAGGAATGGCAAACTGTTTTTTCAGTCCTGCCACGTCGGCACAGACTTCAATAGGCAGACACGTGTAAAATTGATGCAAGGATGACAATGACGCTCTGCAAATGAACGAGTTAGGCCGAAATATTGATTAATTTCTTATACGCTTATATTTCTTATACCTTGCTATCTACTTCTTTTGTTGACTGCTTTCACCATTACCATATACGTATTTATACTACACCTATTTGCTTTCTTCAACAAAGTTTCAAATCATTTACTTTTCTTATTATCAAAGATGCACCCCTCCAAAAATTGTTAAATGGATCCCAACATCATTGATTAGTGTGATGATGGTATTGTGCCTTATTTACATTGTGGTACATATTAATATTAAGTAGATATAGTAGATACATAGAAAATTTGTTTAACTTTACATTATATGTAAATACATTACAAAAGTTAAGCTGTTTTCCAGTTCCTAAGCAAATACGGCAAAACTTATGTATCTGTAGATCAATAATTCATCATCTATCGTAACATACTTAACTAGTCAATGCACTTTAAAAAATTAGAGCAATGTTTACAAAGACAGACAGTCATGCTCTATCTCTCAATAAATATCGATTTGTTACGTCTTGTATCTGTAGGTAGTCTTCCTAGTAAATTTTATGTCGTTTCCGTATCCGTATCCAATAAACTCGAAAAATAAGAGACCTAGCTAACGATACGCCTGCATAAATTATCGAAGAAAACTAAACATACAATGCTAAACTTCAATTCAATTGGCAAATACTCAACTGAAGGTGAACTTTTGATATCAGTATCAGTATGTGTATACCTATACTTACAAAGAATTACATGTATTTACATATAAGAAAGAACGGCCTAATTTAAATTTAAAATAAATACCCACCCAATTATTTCGTTAACCTTAATTATTAACGCTGCGTACATTGTTGTATGTAGGTAAATAGCTATTGTGTCACTGTTTTTGTGCTATCTCTATCAAAACTTCCACATTACATATTAATCGCTTTTGCAATTTGAATTACCTACATAATCTTGCAATTTTGTGCAAAAGAAATAGAAAGACCAAAGGAGTTGATGAGGATGGTGGTAAATTGATAAGGTGAAGTGCGGAAACGTTCTGTTTGGCTTGCTGTCCAGCACGACTCAACGTTGGTGTTGACTAGAGGCTGGAGTGCTTGTAAAATGTGAAGTGAGCGGAAGGCTAAATGTAAAAGGGAAAACTAAAGGAGAGGACAGCAACGTGTACCACTTAACATTTCAAGAATATAGTGTGTTGTGTTAAGTCCATGACTATGCTCTTCCCCATCCTTCACACTAGAAAAGTATACATCCTCAATCCTCATTTAATTTGGGACATGAATTCTGCCAGACTTAATTCTATTACACTATGCTCATACTATTTAAATGTTATAATTTCTCATGTAATAGTTCATAGCGTATAAGTATACACACACTCGTAGAACGTTACTACACTACTTGACATGTACATGTAGCGATGTAGTGTAATCCTAACAAGTCTAAAATGAGAAGCCATAGCGCTAGAGATCAATTCTAAGATGGTAGACAGTGACAGACATGTGTTTTGTGTATATACACATAGTAGAAGCCAACCACTATCATATCGGTACCGTTAGTGAGGTTAGTGTTAAAAAAATGTAAGGTGTACATTGCAATGCACACATAGCATTCCGAATGCTGCATTGGTTGACGTTAGCTCAAGAACTCAGCCAACCTTCCTACAAACGCCGGTAACTATTATAGCATCCATTTCTACATGCGGAAAGGTCGGCTACCCGCCATTATAGTAGAGTATCTGTAATGACAATATACCCGTATTTCCTTCCTGCATATCTATTTATGAAATGAAAAATTATTTTTCATTTCATAAATAGTTCATACAGTATTATTAATATTGTATAGTATGTACTGTTGCGTCGATATAAAATAGTAATAGCGTTTGTAAAACGTACCATTCTGAAACATTAGATATGTATCATAGCAGTGCAGTGGTATCTGTAAGACCATTTGGGGAAGGGCCTTTGGGCGAACGTGCACTGCACGATGCATAATTGCATTGAATGAAAATGAAGTAAATATCGATGAACAATACAGATTAAGTTATTATCGTGAACAATAATGTAATTAATGTGTACCACGTACTTATGTTATATTTTTGCTTGTATTTATAATAGAGAGGGTAATACATCATTATTAGGATAATAATAGAAGTCGGTTTGTGTTAAGTAAGTGTATTTACGTACCTTATAAAATTGTTACGCAGTAGGTTAGGTATACTATAGGTGCATGGGTATAATATCTAGATATCTTAAGGAACACTAATGATTTGGATTACTATACGTTGGGTTGTTATTATCTCCGTATTATGATATACTCTACCTTATATTTATAATACAATCCTGTATTTAAAGTAAGATATATCGTATTAGAAGGAATATAAAATCTACTGCTTAAATACATATGTAGATATATGTACCTAGTAGCATTGCCTCTCGATTTTCTATATACCAAATATACAAATAGCTACGGAAAGCTGACAAATAAGAATATCAACATAATAATCCTTTTGGAATGGAAAAGTAGGGAAAAAGTCCCGTCTCAAACTGAAAATGAAGTGAAACTAGAATTGGAGAGAAGGATGATGATATATTCTCTAGTTATAAAATATTAAGAGGCAAATGGGTTTTATATATCACCGTGTTGACACCCTTTACTCCAGTTTTGAGCCTCCATCAATCTACAAGTCTATCCATCATCTACGCTAGCTAAGCGTCGAAAGACTGCCATGGCACACACATTACTGAAACTTGAAAATAGTAAATTTATAGAACAGACAGACTATTTCATTTTGCAACATATGGGACACACCAAATCTAGTTAACCTAGGTAATTATATTTACGAGCTGAGTAGCATAATATGAGTATCGTAGTTTACTGGCCTGAAACTGAAAGTACTTACTATCTAATATAAAGTGCTACATACACTGTTTATATATCTCATCTCTAAATAAATAAAAGCGAAACGAAACAAAGTGCTTTTAATAGTAGCCGTTGCATTATTCAACTTGTTTATTGCCAACTGACTTAACAAATACGTTTTCTTTTGAGTTTTGGATAATTTTGGCTTGCTTACAAAAACAAAGCAATACCATCACCGATTTTGATAAAAAAATAATTTTTAGATGCCAAATTGAATTTTCAATTAGCAGTTATTGAATTTCGGCATCCGGGATTCTCATGTATTAGCTTTCTCCAACTTTTCCCATGTAAAATGCCGTAATTTTATGCCTAAGCTTTCTCCTAACTTCCTTCCACATGTAAAATGCCATAGTCCCAATAAGCTGTATCCTACTTTCCCCATATAGTTTCATTATATCCCTGATATAAAGTTAAATCGTGGTGTAGCATAGTTTTGTAATAATAATGTGGTGAAAGTTTACATTTTTAATTCATATAAATAATACGCCCACTGATCACGTTTTCTTGAAAAAGTTGATCAATATTCGGTTCCTAAGTAATCCAGTAAGTTTAGTTGTACACGAAAACGTTCCTTGAATAGACTGTGCCTCAGCCTTATTTACTTTTGGTAAATAATAATTTTGGCTTATCATTTGCTAAGAAAAAATATATCAAAAAGGACTATCATTCCATCTTTCATTTTCCATATCGACTTTCTCTGGCTTAACAATTTCTTAATGTGCACGTCCTCTGTATGTAAGTATATATAATAAAAGAATCCCCGTTCTGTTGCAATCCTTATCCCAAGAATAATATAAGTAGGGCTTCGATTAGTGCAAGTAACTAGGTGAAAAGGTTATTGCGTAAAAAAGTACTATTAGTGGTTTCCTCAAAGATGAATAGGTAGGAAGGAATCTATTGAATGTGGAAGCTATCACACAATGTTCGATAAATTATAGGGATCAACGTGTTACATGACTTGTACTTTATATCATCTAATGGAATCTGAACTTTCCTTCTTAAGCCATGGCCACGTACGTAGTAGGAATAGATAGTTCTATCTAATCTGTCTGTATAGGTCATCCACCTTGAGGCAGTTGAGATTAATGGACAGCAGAGAACAGGTAGATAAGATTCATGAGAGAAGTAGAGCTTTCTCTCTGCCATGCCACCCATTCGTGAAAAATTGAGTGAGTTAAGAAGACAGTACTTTGCTTTTTCAGATCATTAATAATTTAAAAGTCTATATACGAAGAGATCTATAGCAAAGCTTCGAAATACAGTTACGGAGGTAAAATAAATTGTTAGATATAGATATTTAGATACACTCTAGGTCTTGGCCAAACAGGCCAGTCTCAGAGAAAAAGACGAAGATTCATTCTACTGCCCGATCGATATTTTTCAATGGATCTGCCCTATTTACTCGGTTACGTATTGTATAACTGTTGCAATTTTGCTTGATAAATCCATGAAGGCGTATTTTTGCAGAAAGATTTACCATTTTGTAATGGATCACCTACAAAGTGCATAGTCAACGGAGAAATTGAGTTGATGTGTAATGTATACTGTTTTTATATGGAGAAAGTGTAGGATTTTACACATATTGGTTATATCTAGAGTAATTAAGTAATATTAGCAATTAAATTATACTTATGTTTAGGTAATTTTACTTATTTTTATAAAATTATGTATAAAGCATGCAAAAGAGATAGTTATAGGAAGAGAGAAGAATTGTCGATAAAGTTTTCACTCACCAGAAAACTTGTTTTCTGTGGGGACTGCCTATACCGTTGCAATTACCTTACCATTGCAAATATATCGAAGGTGAAAAATTAAGTTAGGAAAATATTTGAAAGTGAAAGAGAAAAATCATTAAAATTGCAGGCGCTCTCATGCTAAACAGGTTCACACTGCACACACTCCTTAACTAGAGTCTACTGTCAGAGGTACGTGTCTTGAATTGTTTTCTAATGTATTTTTCAAGCAAACTATACTAACACTATATATTATTGGCTTTTACATTATGTAGCTACTCAATTATTAAGCCTTTCTCTAAGGTAGACATAAGACATGGGTACAAACGTGAAATGTAACTCGGTTAAACAGTGAATTTAAAGCTACCTCTCAGAAGGCTTTGCAAAGCAATTGAACATTGGATTGGCTTGCCATTTATTTGCATTTACGTTTTACGTATGCTACTTCCCCTTAAACAGTTAACAAGTTTAAGAAGAGCATTTGAGACACGGATCTCTGACGTGAATGTTTTCCAAAGAGACACCCAAAATGTATGTACTTGACTCACTGTTCTTCTTATACAGCAGAATCTCAAATTGATCCTGATAATGATTTTCGAGAATTTCGTCAATGCGTGCGATTGTTTCTTTATCCGTCAGTTCACCAAACATGAAGGCACACCGGCATGATTTCTGCATTACCTGAAAGTAAGCCAGACACAAAAAATCAAACACTTAGTTACCTATGCTATGTTCTATCTTAAACTTAAATTATATGGTGCACGCTGCTACATACGCGTGTACTTAAGTATAATATAGTCTAGACATACATGCATGCATACTTACTATGTACAACTATAATTTACAAACATACCTACTACACCCTGCCACAAAATGATTGCAGTAAAATTTGACCAAAAAGTCATAATGCAGTAAAATTATACAATTTGACCAAAAAGTCATAATGCAGTAAAATTATACAAT
>JAQFYC010001614.1:0-32428 GCA_034694165.1 Tomocerus mixtus | reverse complement strand
ATGATCCACTCCTTATGAAACTGAGTATACCATACATACTCATTTCCTGTAAAACGTGTACTTTAATCACAAGTTTTTACTATGTATTATTATTGGGTACGGATTTCCATATATCAGGTGACAACTAGGATAGATTGTTTCGACTATAATCGGTTTATATTATGATCTTTGTGGTCAAAAACATTAAAAATCCATCCAGTTAGTACAAGCTGCAGGTATCCCTGGACTAGCAGATGACAATAGTACAATCTCTAGCTCTTGATGACAAAGAGAAGTTTAATGTGATTCTGCATTACCTAATTATTTTCAATTCCTGCGTTGTAGCTAGTAAATCATAAAGTAGTTAGTCAACAGCACGGCATAACAACGTAACCTAATGTACATAAGTACACTAGCGCAAGTAATCGGGAGTTGTGCTCTCTGGGCAGTTGCGTTTGAGGTGGAGCTATATGTTTGTTATAGGGAGTATGGTTCGCCCTGGCGTATCGCAAACAGGAGTCACAACAGGAGAATCATTAGAAAGGACATTAAGGAAGTCTATTGAGAAGCTTTCACAGAGGGTACACTATCCCAACAGCAAATACGTCCACAATGTCTGAAAATGATGCCAACTATTTACCCTGACAGCACTTTACTTGTGTGGATGTTAATGGAAGGCAAACTGCAGAAACTCGAGTAGAAATTACTGAAGGGTTACGACAAGAAAATGCAAGTTTCAGCTATGACTTCAGAATTTGTCTTTAGAATTGTTTTGCCAACGCTTTCATGGGTCTTCCCTCATTTACCTCCTCTTTACTTTATAAGAGGGAAACGAAAACTATGAATTATTGTATTCATTAAGGTTTTATGTACGAATTGGTATACTTTATATGCGCATTAAGATTTTAAGCGTGTACTTATTAGTATTGATTATTGCAAAGCATCCGCTATATGTTAACTTATGAAGATTCAACATTTTGCATTCTGAGTATGTACAAACTGAAATTGCAGGGTTACAGGTAGGGAAGTGGTTAAATATATTAGGTTAGGTAGGTATTTGCAAGTTGCGATATAATGCTTAGTGGAAAAATAGTAGTATTGTAAATAAAGTATATCTATGTAAATGTATGTAAATATATGTAAATGTGAATAGGTATATGTATATAGGTATGAATGTTTCAATAATATTTATGTACACAGAATGGCAAGGGAGCTTGTTAAAACTCAAACATAAGAACATAAGAACATGAAAACATAGGAAAACTTATGTTATGTTTAATGTATAGATATTTTAAGAAATTGAGTTGTTAAGTGCACTGCATAGCAACATTGTACTTAAAACATAAGAATATCAATTACAGTAAAGCGAACCATTTTCAGGCTGGCCGGCCGCTTTTCGGATTAATATTAAATCCTACCAAGTCTGACATGTACTCGAGAACTCGAATTTTCACACAACAAATTCCCGGGCCACTCATATACCCGGATATTACAAAAATACCGGCTTTTTGAATTTACATTAATTTCTACCAAGTTTGGCATGTAGAACTCGAATCTTTATGTTCAAAAATTCCCAGGTCAGTCATTCTACCCGGGTTTCACAAAATACCCGCTTTTCGAATCACAATTAATTCCTAGCAAGTTAGCTATGAAGAATTCAAATTTCCATATAAAAAACAGGTCACTCCTTCTACCAGAGTTTTACAAAAATACACGTTTTATTGGATTAAACTAAACCTTACGTATTTTAACATCTAATTGTTCATTTTCTATTAACCGCATCAAATATTTAAGCTCGCAATTTATGGCCTTTTATGGTCAATTATGTATTAACATAAAAATTGTAAAACTCGGGTAAAAGAAGTGACCTGCGAATTTTTTGTATGAAAATTCGAGTCCTACCTGTCAATCTTGGTAGAAATTAATTTTAATCCTAGAAGCGGGTATTTTTTGTAAACCCGGGTAGAATGAGTGACCTGGGAATTTTTTTGTATGCAAATTCGAGTTCTGCATGTCAAACTTGGTAGAAATTAATGTTAATCCTAGAAGCGGGTATTTTTTATAAAACCCGGGTAGAATGAGTGACCTGGTAATTTTTTGTATGCAAATTCGAGTTCTGCATGTCAAACTTGGTAAAAATTAATGTTAATCCTAGAAGCGGGTATTTTTTGTAAAACTCGGGTAGAATGAGTGACCTGGGAATTTTTTGTATGCAAATTCGAGTTCTGAATGTCAAACTTGGTCATATTCAGCCGGTGGGTAACTGGCAGGGACGTACCTAATTAAATAATCTCCATAGGAATGGGTTTCAAATAGGTCTTATGTTATGTTTTCAGGCCGACATAGAAACACTATGTTTAATGTTGAAAACATTAGATTCTCGACATAAGAAACTAAAACAATGACGTCATAACATAAGTTCTTATGTTTTCATGTTCTTATGTTCCTATGTTTGAGTTTTAACAACCTCCCTAATAACAGAATTAACTCATGTACTAACATAACATAATTCAATAATGTTGCTCACGTAAACAAATCTATTTTCAGCTATTCCTCGGAATACTATTATATGTACATATCACTAACACTGAGAATGGCATTTATGCGTAAAGTATAATGACATAATGATATCGATATCACAGCATAGTTATGCATATTGATATTTATAGATTTAATTGTAATAAATATAAAAGAGAGGAATTATTAGTATTTTTGCCAATATGTATACTAGATGTTACTGATTTATCATAGGGCTAACATTACTGGCTCGTCAAGTCGGCTTTTGATATTCTAGATTAATGTAAATAGTTAGTTATACGCATGCAAATTCCATCACCTTATCGATGCAGAAAAGCGTTTTAGTTAATCTCTATAGATGGCCACCATAATTAAATTACAATTGGATGACAGTGCAAACAGAATCAATGTAAACTGCTAGGTGTATAAAAGTGGGATTTTATTGAAAATTATTAATTAAGTAATTAAAATGTCCTTTAGGCTGATTCATATATTGATATATTCGGAATCAACAGGAATATAGATGGATCGCCGAGTGCAACAGCAAAATATCCAATAAAACTCTACAACACACAATATAAATGGCACTAGGAGCATAATTAAGAACAAAATGAAGAGCACAATTGCATCCCTTTTACTTAATTTCGGACTCGGTCTTGGTGGCCACAACCTAAAAATGTAGAGACATAAAATTTAGTGTTTATGCATATATCCCGAGTAAAGTAATCTTATTAAATGCTCAGGACTGTATACCTTAGCCTTTACTTTCCCATGCTGGAGAAATATTTGAAAACTTACGTATCATCCTCATTGAATTTTAATTCTGATGCTTCTAAATTATCCAGATTCGACAAAGAATTGACTGTTTTGACATTGGTAGTATTATCCAAAATATCACTTATATTAGAATGATGTATAATTAAAATGTTACTGCTGGGATTTGTTGCTTCTGATGTAAATGAACTACAGAATTTAACTATAAGTAATAGAATAGCAAAACTAATTTTTGACATGATCTCAAATTTCTGGTAGTAGTAATTCATGAAGTAATAATGGGTACATAAAACTAGTGTCAATGGATTGCACACGCATATTTTCCGTTTAAAAGGAACAATATTGTACAAAGTAAATAAGCAAAGGTTTATTTACCATTTAATCTCGAGTGCTAGTGCTACATACTTGCATTGCCCTACTGGTAATAGTTTTTTCCTGGGAGTAGGGTAATAGATAAACATATAAGAAAGCCGAACTCTTCTTTACATCCAAAATCCAGTTATACCGTAGTAATGCTACATATATATGCATGCATATACGTCCAGAAATTGTGAATGTGAGTCATTCGATTCTTATAAAAACTTACACTAAAATAGTGGTAACTGTGACAAAACATGTATATTTCTATGTAAATAGCTATACTAATTGTAAACAAAAATTTAACGATTCAAGGCTATTGGAATGTTACAGTTTAGTGGATGTGATGACATAATTCTTTACTATACCTAACATAAATGAAGTTGTCAAAAAACAGAGCTGAGTAGCTGAGTTTTTCTGGTTGAAAGTTGTTGTTATATAATATAATTTGATAGTACAAATCAGGAAAGAAAAGTAAATACCTTATATTTAGAATAGTTTATTTTTTAAATGCTCATTAATCCTTCAGTATATTACATCTTCGGTATAACTATGTAATCACATTGTAGTTAGCCTATGGATAGTGTGTCCGATGCCCATCGAAAAGACTATAAAAATTTTTTTATAAGTTATACCTTCAGATTTCATATACTTCGGATAATTTTAATTATCCATCGCCCACCCTTCGGGTGGGCTCGAATAATTTCCAATTATTGTACATAAGTAGGTACATACAATATTATATTAGCATTACAGACAAATACACGTAAGTCCAGCTTTTGTAAGAGATGTTTATACAGGTATCATAAAATATTCCCTTGGTATTACTCCCAATGACGGTGGAAGAGGATATTTCTGTATTATGTAAAATATGTAAAATGCAATATTAGAATTCCAGGCATGGTTGAAAATGGATCTTGTTAGCCTTCATGTTTGTTTCTCGCATCTTTATGGACTTATTTAAGGCCAGGAAAATGTGCTTCACAGAAAGCTTCTCTACAAGAGTGGCCACTCACACTCTTGGCTTCTGTACTGTCACTGCCTGTTTGTGTTAGCCACTAGCAAAATGCTAAGCCATTTCATCTCGATTGAAGTTGAATCAAAATAACGTATAAGAAATGACACACATACTAAATATACGCACATAGAATAGCATAATAATGACGAAATGGTAATGAACAACAAATGAGTATTTACTGAACTATGTAGTTACACTGCAACTTTCTGTAATTTGTTTTCAAACTTTTAAGATACAAGTTGTAGCAACCTAATTTTTTAATAAATTCATTCAGTGAATCGAATTCTACGTAAAAATGCTTTTGAATGATTTCTCACGCCTTCAACTTAACTGTGACAGGCACAAGGCGAGATTACTTTGTGTAAGCGTAATCAAAAGTTAAAATATACATACGTAATCAAAAATTAAATGAATACAAGCTTTTCATTCAAATGTTGCTATTTTGCATAATGAATGTTATTTGTCAGATAGTGAAGGACATAAAATTATAAGTACCTAGCCAATTTGCAAAATCTGAGCATATGGCATATAAATTTGTTTCAATGAACTATTATCTGTGTTGCTGTGCAATATGTACAATACGGCTGACTCTGTTTACTGTATTATTTACAGTTATATAAGTTAGCCAAGTTTATTTTAAACTTTAGATTTGCGACTTAGCTTCTCTTAAATTTTCCTGAACTCCGTCCTTAAATTTGAAATTAAAGAATTGGCAACAGTCCTTATTTAATTTTTCCAGCTCCTTCGCTTTCAACATTTTGTTTGTTTCAGCAACATCCTCCACTGGGGAAGGAGTAAGAATTCTTTTCTTGGTAAAATTGTTTAATAGGGGATGGTCCAAGATCCTGTAGATTAGAGTATAGTATGTAGCCGGAGCCCTTTCAATATGGCGAACAAGACGCTGTTTTATTGTGTACATTCTGAAGATCGTCTCTTTGTAATAAGCATTAAAAATTTCTTCTTCGGTTTGGCCTATGTTATGTTTAATGGAATTATACCAATCCAGCTTTGCCTTCAAATGACCACTCTCCTAGTTCCCATTCAGACAAACATTATATATACATTTATCAAAGCGTGGAAGATTTTACAAAGCAAAAATACATAGCCCGTATAATTCAAGATTGAAAACTCCTTACATGATCAAAAGAACTTTGCATTGTTTGAGCTTGCTTCAGAATACGTTTCTTCATATGGTATACAATGCGTTTCTTCATCATAATTTCTTCCTCTTTAGATGTTGGCACCCCATGCTTTTCAATATAAGGAGTTGCGAAGTCGATTCCAGTTAAATCGTCGTTATAGCCTTCCCCACCAGTAGTTTGCTATTTAAACACGGTTAATATTGTATTTTGCCTAAAGAATGATATTGCATGTACCCTCAGAAATAAGGCTCTTTTTTTGCCTTTTGGAAGTGTGTTCCTTAACAGTAAATTGTAAAAATTCATTAACTTACAACTTGTCTTTGCTGCATAAACTGTTTGCTTCGATCTCCAGCAAACTCATCTGGCTCAATTTCATGGCGAAAATCTTCCTGTACTCGTTGCTTTACTATGGTGTAAATCTAACATTACAAAAAATATTAATAATATGTAGTTGCTCTCAGATTTATTAGAAAATTGGGGCAATTTATTTTTTGCTTTGCCGATTGCCTTAGAATTTTAAAACTGCATACTACAAATAGATTGAAACTAACTTCATCATCTGCTTCTCTGGCTAAAGTACTTGACCTTGTTTCTTCTTTTAATAAACTTTTAAGCACTTTGAATTTTGTATATTCATCCATTTCATGAGAAAAAGGATCGGCCTAAAGAGGACAATTTATAGAAATCCGTTAGTTAACCGCTGATATTGTATTCAAGTAATTAAGTACTTAGTTCAGTAGTACATAATTGAGGTTCACATGTTAATTAGCGAATAATAATTTTGCCTACTCGATATTCAAAGCTCTCTTTTATATCGAACTCATCGTCTGAATTTTTGGAAAATTCCATAGTGTTTCTAGTAATGCTTCCTTCGCCATAATGGAACATTACTCGCAGCAAATGGTCTTCTAGCAACATGTGCTTTTCAGAAATATCTTCCTTGTAATCCTTAGATGGATCTCGATAAAATTTTTCATGTATTTTCTATTGGAAAGAGAAAATGGGTCATAATTTCAGTGTAGCTTTTAAGTCTACTTAAATATTACTATGAAAGATTAAGAAGAATGAAATAATGGTTCGTCGCCGGCCCAGTTGCCATCTAAATCAACTTATACTTCTATTAACTTATAGGACTTCTTACAAGGATTTTTCTTCGTGTCCTGTTTTTTGCACCACCTTCCTCATACGTCATTAGCTCTAACAAAGCCCGTACTCCCGATTCTTGAATTTTCTTAGGAGGGATCGTAAAGCATAAGATTTTTCCAAATTGAGTAACCCTATAGTAAAGCTTGTCATCTCTGTTTGTTACAAACCAAAATATATTATATATACATAAGAAGTTAACTAATAGTACATATATAATAATCTTTACACTTATTTAGGTAGATATACTTCTGTAAAGTATATACCTGTTATTAAAATGTTCAATGATTCCTTTTGGCGGAATAACTTCTCTAACGGTGACATTTTGACTATGTGAATCCGAATAGAAATACAATTTACGAGGATGATCTGGATTATTGCGGCCAGCAACATGATGGTGTTCTAATAGAAAAGTAAAGTATTCTGAATTAGTAAGTAACTACTAGTAATGCTTTCATGTAGTATTGATGAATGTATGTTTTAATAAATTGCACTTGTGCCTTTAAGGGAATCTCTTCTCCCTTTATCGAAATATTCATACACCATTCTTCCATCGCGAACCCACTTTCGTCGGATAAGCTTATCTTTTCTATTCATAAACCACTCTTCAATGTGTACAATATCTCTTACTTTCCTGGACTTGGAAGCAAATTTGATCACCTTTTTCGTTAAGCCATCAAGATTTACAAATGGGGATGCGATTTCTACAATTGCGTCATCATAATTCTCGGTTTTCTTCCCGTCAGCATATTTTAGATCGTATTCTAAAAATACAAGATAACTCAAGGGACAAGAACCACTTTTAATTTGTATATACAATGCAATGCATTTATGTACCTTACATACATAATATATAGTAGTATAGGTAGGTAGTAGGTACTAGTACATTTGCATTGCATACCTTCTTGTGTAATCTCAAGTTCACCAACCCACGACACAGGCATATCCAAAAACATTTCAATAGTTTCTGGATTATCGTCTTCTTCTTCATCTTGAAAGTCTTGTCCTAATGGATTAGCTCTTTTCTTTGGTGGTGGTTCATAAAGAAGCTTCGACCAATTAGTTTTATCGTTAAGGTCAAAGCTTAATTTCTATATTAAAAATTGAAGAAAACACTTAGCATAAGATATCAGCGCAAGAAACCCATTATACAGGATCTTTGAATCCCCAGAACGAAATTCAACTGTTAATATTGTACTAACGTCAATTCCCACTCCTTGACAATCCTGGTGATTTACATAATAATTTGCATTATTGAAAATAGCTTCGATTCCTAAAAATACGGTATCGTTTATTTCTCTCGTAGTTCCCGAGAATGGTTCCAAGAAAAATGGCTTAAGAACTCCTCTTTTTCCGGGTAGAATAAGAATCCATGCATGAACCCTATGACCTTCAAAAATATCGGGTGTCGGCGGGCGTTTGTTTCTCTACAAAAATACGATACATTAGCTTTTTAAAACTACTCTGCATACAGTATTTCTTAATAAAAGTTACGTCAGTAAATTACCTCTGCTTCCTTAGCGGCCTCTTCGTCTGCTTTAATTTTCTCTTCTTCAGCCTTGTCATCGACCCGCTTTTGCATGGCAGTTAAGTAATTGCTTTTCACTTCCTGTTTATTAGGCATTTTGTATTTTGATGGCAAAACCTCTGGGATCGCATCTTCATCTTTATATATATCCACTTCAGAAGATTCTTCGGCTGTCAAGGAATTTTCCAAATCCTTTTCGTTGGCTATCTGAGTTTGGATCTAAATCCAAAATAATAGTTGTCAAAATACATATGATTTATCCTAGGAATAACCACAAGGTGGGTGTTTAAGATACATCATATTAAAATACTTTCATTTGTTCCGCATTTCCTTCGTCTTCATTATAAGCTCCCGTTGTACAAGCGGTGGCAATTGCTTTAGATGCATAGCCATCAACAACAAATGCATCAAAGCCGGCACCAATTAAAAAGCTTGCAGCTGTTAATGCATACTCAAATATATTTGCAGCTCTTATCTTCAGACTTGTTAATGGAGATCGAATGGTTACTGGCTAAAATAAAATTAGTCCAATATAAGGGGGAATACATATAAAACAATTCGCAAGTGGTAATTACAACTACATGTTTGTAATAATGATAATTAATATTTAGAAATGACAAAGACAAAACTAAGGAATAACTTAAAAGTAGTACTCATGTTAACTGTATTGTACCAATAAGTCCGGAGGATGTAGAAGTTCTGGAGTGAGATAGTCCTTTAAGAATTCCATTATAGTATCATAATCATAAAATTCAGGGTATCCTAAAACGGTCGGATTGATATATGTTGAAAACAACTTTTGAACTCCACAATCATTTCTTGGTGCAAGGTACAGAGGCCTTCTTAGCGGATACAAATATGCAAACTGTTGCCGAAAATTTTCTGCATGCCATAAAGCAGCTTTCTCTTTATCCGTACATTCATAGTATGATGAAGGATAGCCGCTGTTCCTACAAATGAAAAGATAAGCTAATTACATATGGCTTCAGCTTCTTTACTTGCACACAACAGTTAGTACTATGTATGTACTTTAATCTACGATTTGAACTACGTCTACAAATAGCTATATTCTGGATATCCACAATCTAATAGGCAATCTCACCTTGGATGATCTCTGTCATCGTCTCCATCAAAACCAGGTAAATTTTCAGGCCAAACCAGCTGAATTTGAGACAGCATATTTGTAATATCTTCCACAGTTTCAGAATCTACATTATACACATGTTCGTGCTCATGTTCTTCCTCTGACTCGCCCGACTCGCCACCCGACTCTCTGTCGCTTTCCAAATTAAATTCGAATTCACTCTCCGTTTCCAGATAATCAGTAAGATTGGAATGATGGCTGTCATGCTCGTGGTCCGACAGCCCTTCACCTTCTGAAGGTACTGGTGAATGCTTCGAACCTTCTGCCGATGACATACTGCAAACAAGTTATTTCTTACGTTTTTGCCAATGCCTACCTAGGTTTATAATGTACAGATGCAAAATAAGGTACAGTTTATGTAATTTACACTTCACAGTGTACAACAACAAACGTGGTAGATGTTTGTGAATTTCATTGCGCATTCATCGATCAAACATGGTCGTGTAGGTTGAAGTAGGTAATAGTCTGGGAATCTCTAGAATTCTATGTTCATATCTAGTTCAAATCCAGTATCAGGCAAGAAAACAATGAAAAAGCATCAACTCTATGGAAACCCATGCTATACTATATAGAAAATATTTTAGGTTGCAGACACTTTTGTGCTACTCCATTATTAGCATGGTTCCAAATTAAAGAAGATTTATGCACAAGTAAAAATGCGTAGCATTAGGATAAGGATATACACTGAAAATCTTACAAAGTGGAGCCTGGTAAGTAAATTGTGTATGTAGGAAGTGTATAATAAATATTATACATAATGCGGTAGGCGGTAGTAGTAAGTGAATTTGTACAAGCCAATTTGTAGATATCAATGAAATGATGACGAATTAGAAGAATTCGACTTTACGTACATATTGTCACTAATTAATTACGAATACGACGATTCAGAAGATGTATAGCAATCACTTTGTAGAAGCCATGCTGTATTGATACGAAAGCCATTTAAGTAACTTAAGTGCGAATTGATTACTGCGGTGTGCAATAATATAAATAGAACAAACAATTTTACCCTTCAAGATACTCCGCAATATATTATAATAGCTTAATATTATGTATGAATCACATCAGGGCAGGGTATCACACTACTTCACCCGAACGACTCAATTTATTCTCAATTTAGTCCATCGCCGTGCCTGCCTCTTGACTTCGACTCACTTCGAACAAGTTGATTGAGAGTGTCAGTGTCAGTCATTGCTGACGTGTTTTACAACAGGATTGTATGCTACGCAAAAAGCTTTCCATGCATTACCCCTTCTTACCGTTACCACCATCCACAGCTACAATCACTCATTTTCATCCAAAATTTCGAATTTTCAACCGCAGTTTCTTCTGTTAACTCTGAAATCAAAGTGGTGATACATATAATGCGATTTTTCAAATTAATCATGTTTAATAATTTCTAAAGAAGCAATCTCCTTTTTTATGAGAAACCATTAATTTGCAATTCTGGAATGCATTAGTTGTATTGAGTGTTTGTAAAGCTTATTCAGCTAAATATTTTTGCGCATTTATCTGCTATTTAAATATATATAACCGGTAGGCATTCATAAAATTCCTAACTGCCTAAACATAATCTAAGTAGTTAATTTCATTATTATGGAGTATGAAATTAATTTATAAACATTATTAGGTTGAAATGCATGTGGGTAGAAAACTTACTACTTATTACCTATTATAAATTATAATATAACAGTATGCTATGTTATATAATAGACAATAAGTGATCATACTATTCTACATAATTGTAATGCATTTTGAAAATCCAAATTGCTTTTAAAAATAAACATAAAACCAGTTAATTACTCCATTTCATCGATGTTTACAATCAGAATAAATAATCTCAACTGATATACAATTGAAACCCAAGCTTTTCCTTTTTGTCATAATAATTATGCACTAAGTGCCAATGTATGTTGTATAATAATATAATATGTACTTCAATGTAAAAAATCGAAGCATAATAAGCGCTAGTCTTAGACAAACAATAATTATATATTATAGTATATTATGTTATGTATAACATAACTTTCACTACAATGAGCCGAACAGCTTTGATCGTTAGTTGATGTCATTTTCCATTCCTTTACATTTTTACAGAGAAGCATCCGATTTTGTTCCGTATTAGATAGGTCGATGATCCAGGATACCGGGAAGTATTGACTGTGCTGTATTGTTAAAAAGAATGCATGTGAACGTTGAGTTGAATGCGGTCACGTACGTGTTTTGCGTCGGTTTAAGCCATTGCGGATGTATTTTGTGCAGGGATGTTGTAGTCTCTAGGAAGCTTCTCATGGTTCTATTAAGAAGATATTCTTCCCTCCTGTATATGATTGTAGCCGTAGCAAACCTAAAGGTTCTTGTGTATTCATTGAACGTGAAGGTATACATCTCACTTCCTCGCTCTATTACATTCGTGGCAAAAATAAAGACAAAACGAAGTCTAAGAATAATGTGCATGCATGATCTAACTCATCTAACTATATATTAAATAGGTATACTTGCAGGTACATGACAACTATCTACATTTGTTCATTATTTTCTAATTAGCGACTGTAAGCATATTGGTCTACATACCAACAAACATGCACTGACGTCTGTACTCTTAACTAATATAATATTTTGACACAAAAGTGACATTGGATATGCAAGCTAACCTCATAGCGTCATAGCCCAATAAATTTACTGTCTCATTTTAGTGTTTTTAAATACGTCATTTATTTCTTAAACATAACTTTTATGGGTATAGTAAATAAAAAGTACATACAGTTTCAGTCAGTTAATAATATAAACTAACAAAAGATAGAACTTAATGAAAGAATTCCAACATACATACTCGCACTATAGTATAACTTAATTAAAGGATATCATATCATATTGTTTAGGTTTACTTCTTGAGATGCATTTGTAAATTGCAATTTACATTTGCATGATATATTTTATGTAACAGTTTTTAAATATATAATATTATGTAGTTAGTATTTAATAAAAATTTAGCTTAGAATTACATATTATGGGACATGATTGTGTAAAATGTTAGTCATTATTGTCAAGCCGAAAACATGTTCCACAGTGGCATATTCATTTAATTCAATTCATTCATAGTGGAAAGTGGACACTCATCTCACACAGCTATGTAACATGACTCAATGAAGGGTTAAAAATTATTTAAATCTTGTAGCTATTGTAAGTCCATTTCTTTGTTATTGAATCCAAATTCGATGTAGCCTTTGTTGCTGCAATCAAATAAGTAATTATGTAGTTAGTAAGCAGGATACAGTAATTATTTGCGAACTAGGATACGTTGGGCTATAATAAATTATAGAATATAGTGTTTTGTTAGTAAATTATTTGAATTAGCATACCAATAAGTGGGGCTATATTATTGCTAGCCGGCTGGACAGCAATTGCCATTGGACGAGGAGTCTTTCCCATTGTCACACAGAGGGATAAAATACAAAACAATACGCAAATGAGGACGAAACATACTACAAATGTCAGTACTGTAGCCGTTGTGGTTTGAGTAACAATAATTAAAATTTCATGTTGTCTGTCTCTGTCTTCGTTTATGCTCTCCTCGTCATCTTCTTCGTTTTCCGCGTTGCTGCTGTTGGAAATAGAATATACATGATAAAAGTTGCACTTTGAGAATATATATTATTGTGACGTGTACAATGCTAAGCAACAAGGCGCTTACAACTGGTTAAAAGAGAAGTTGTGAAATATTTACTTTACCTTTCAATGAGGGATTTTAGTAAAGCATCTTCTGCTGGAAAAGCCGTTGTGGAATGCGAAATAATATTTTCCACAGCAAATTCTTCGTCAGTATTCAAAGGAGTATTAGTCGTTGATAGATCTTCTTCTTCGTCAGGATAGGCAAATGCATTCACCTGTAAACTATTGAGTTCATCTGCTAAGAGTTGCAAGTTATCTGAATCTGATTGATCTTCGTCAACAGGCTTTGTCTCAGCGTAATTAAATAAATAAATAGTAACTATGCACATAGCAAGAAATCGAAATCTATAGTGGTCCATATTTGCGGTTAATGAGAGTGGTAGCAGTTTGTGTTTTGAAACTATATTTTTAAAAGAGTTTTTGTGCTTCGCTAGGAGAATAAATTGATACTGATTTTTCAAAGTGACCGTAAGGTCAGGAGCGGCTGGGAAATTGAAGACAAGAGGTTGTAAGGGTATCAATATGTTGCTATACTACTTATACTAGTCAATATCTTCAGTAATTAGTTAGCTAAAATAATACCTACATTCTCAGAAGGTCTAAATATTGTAGTGTACCTACTTAACAACTATTAGCCACGCACCCAAACAAAATTTTAAGTTCCATAGAGTTTTGTCCCGCATGACTAATATTAGAAAGCAAGTGACTAGCCCACACAAAGCTATTTGGCTACACAAAGTAGTATGGATTGGAGTAAAATGTGAATACCTGATAACTTACGTGTTGTATTTTACTTATAAATGCATGGGGGGTTCTACAGAAAAAATGATGGTGATATGATATACATAAATTGGGAAGGTTCTAAGCACCAATGTGAATCAACAATAGGACTTTTATATTAAGCTGGGCACTTAATAAAACACATCGACTTATACTAAGAAAGTACCTATTCGAAATGTTCTTAAAGAAATACCACCGGATACTTATTCATCGTAACCCATGCATATTCCATACTCGTGTATATTTCATTTCGAAAACAACACTTTAAGGGTTTTAAAACAGTGCAGTAGGTAGTAGTGCAATCTGGAATTACCCTCCTTCCTACTTGTAGGAACGAGCACATTCTAAGTATATCCCTTCCAGCTACTATCATGTATGCATTGTGTGCTTTCCTTAAATTAACTTATACGCTATATATTATTGTACATACACTATAATATTGTATCATATTGTAATATTCAATGTGCATGTCAATTTGTATCAGCCCCTGCGGACAATAACCACTACTGCAGATAGAAGTTGAAAGAAGCATTTCGCTGGGATAAAGTGGTAACTCACCTACATAGGGTATCTGGGATTATTACTGACCAAAATATATTATTTAATACCACTGCCTGCCTAACCTAACTTTTATCATTCCTTCACCACTATTTTTACATTCTGTCAGTTAACAAAAGAATGCATTTACATTAGATAGTTAAACTTAAAATGCCCAAAGCTACAGCGCAATGGTATATTTGAATACTATGAATAGAACGTACTTAATAAAAAATATTTACATACTACAGAGACTACAGACAGAGCAGATTTATGACGCCAGTTTCCATCACTTATCCCTCCCATTTCTTAGTTACATGTTTAATTAGGGCTTAAAACATATTGAATTCTACTGTAAAACATAAATAATTTTTATTGCTACAATAGTAACTACATAAAAAGGCATTGCTCGTAAGCATATAAAGAATAAACGAGCCGGGATAGTGTGGATAGCAAGATTTGTAACCACAACTAAAGTACTATATAAAGATTTTGGTTCGTCCTAAGTCCTCCTTGTGGAAGGCACTTAATATTTCAAATGTATGCATGCCCTGTAGGAATCATTATTATAAAACGGTTACTACTACGATTATGAATTTTTCCTAAATTACTGTTGCCAGTTACATCTCAATTTAGTCAAATTATTTTGCCTATAGTTTTATTTTAGAGTAACAGCAGTGTACTAGATTTTATAAGTGGTTGCAGTCTATTAGTAATTTCATTAAAAACCTAAATGAAGAGAATATCATGACTGTTATAATGCACATATACTGTAGTTATTACGTTATGTATCGCGAATCGAGGAACTTGACTTATTATTAGTAAATTGCACTTCAATATTGTTATTTTTTGTATGTTTTTTCCATATACTTTGATAATGATTGTTAAACTTATCTAAAGTACTTATCGGTATCAGTTCGGAGGAATATGTGAACTGTGACATAAATAGATTTGAATCTTCAGCATACACCAAAATGGGAAATGGGAACATCAAGAAAATAGAAATAGAGAGAAAACGATTCAGGGAATTCAAACTAAAATCAAAAGCACAACTTTTCATATTTTGTTGGTGAAAGCCGCCATTTTATTACTACACTAGCGTTTCAAAAGCAATTAATAAAATAATGAATATAAAGATACAGGATTTTATCTTTGATGCCTCATACACAGCGCAATGAGAAGCCCCTATTACTGCATCTCATAATACAGACGACAAATTTTTTAAAATCTGAATTTCTTTCACACGATATTAATACAAACTATAGATTAAATAAAAATGCATGTTTACATTAGGTTTTAGATGCTGTTGTGGAATCTGCCGTAAATGAAGCATAATATGTGATATGGGTATAATAACAAGCATTACTACATAATATCATTATAATAAAATACAGGTTTAGCAATAATTAATAATTAATAAATATTATACTACGAAAGTACGAAGGAATAAATTACTGTAAAAACTATTTATATGAATAGCAGTTCTTAAATTAATACTCTTATGTATATTTATATACCCCAAGGAGGAATGGAAAGTCTGGGAGTGGTCTTCAAGTAGAACTTAATGCATCCCAATTTCGCTTACTCAAATTCCGGTTTCCATATTATACATGTTGAATAGAGCTCTTTTCAACTGAAAAAATGAAAAACACAAATCAGACCTGTCAAATACTATTATAATTAATTTTATAATAACTGCAGCTGTAAGTGTAATAAGACCAGCCTTTTCAGACTAGATTAAATAGTTTTGGCTAGGCTTAATTATCGACCTTATGTATGTACTATTTAGGTTTAAGGTACAAGTACCTGTATGGACCAAAATTTAAGGAAGTACGTAAAAATTATTGATATTACAGATATTACATATTACATATGCCCATGATTGGCATAACAGAACTGGCTGAGTAGTATAATATATCCTACATACTAACAGAGATTAACATTTAATACAACTTTCGTCAACCCCATTCTCAGCATCAGCCGCATTATAGTTTTTTAATTTCTTTCAAATAAATATCTCTGTTTCCCAATTCAATAAGCATTTTACGTGTACTGTACAACTGTAGCTCTGTAACTATTCTTCAGCACGTATCTCAACAAAATAATGAATTTCTAAACTTGGTTCATACTTTTTCTAAGTTCCCTATGTGTCTCATAACGTGCTTATAAATAAACCTGGTGTATACGGGTAATATAATAATTATACCTACCTATTACTTGTTATTAGGCATGTTATATGATAAATAATTGATTTTGGATTGCTGTGTACATATAAATGCATACGAAATGACTTACTTGAAAATATTGGTGCTGTAGATGTAGTAGTAATTGAAACATCTAACAAACCATCATCCTTTTGCTCTTTTTGTGTTTCAAACAAAGATTTGAAAGAGATAAAGGCAAAAATCAAGATCAAATATATTATTCCAACAGATGCGATGATGATAGAATTGCTCCAGCTTTGCTCTAAGAGTTTCGCTTGTGTTCTACATAAATATGTGCAAAAATTAAAAACGATTATCATAATGCATATTATTTACAATATACGCATATGCACAGGGCACATAATTTTTAACCTATAGAAATAAGTAGTAAATTATAATAATAATGACCGCACCCATTCTCTTCAAAATACGTTTTCAGTTTTTGTAATGTATTTTCCATAGATTTTAGAAGGTCCAATTGCTGTTTGTAAAACTCAAGATCAGTGTCATCGTCATCGAAAATAAATTCAACTCTTTCTTTTTCTTCCAAATTCCTCACAAGTTTTTCTACGTTCTCCAAACGGTTCAAGTCTTCGATAAGACTATTTTCAATTTCGATCTGAGTAATGGATTCAGTGGTATTATCTGTTTCAACGGTTGGAGGAGTGGGGAGGGCGAGCGATTCAGGAAGCTCATCATCTTTACCCTTTAAAACCTTCAACGATGGTGTCGGTTCAGTTGAAGCGACTTCCTCATTTTCTGTATCTTCGTTTGCCTTTAAGGACCACGGGTTGAAACTAAAGAGACTCGACAAAATGTTCCTCAGTGGACTGAAATCTTCAAAGTCATTATAATTTTCAGGGTTAGCAGGGTCCATAAATGATTCGAAAATTGTATAAGGCTCATTCTCTGTCTTATTTGTATTCGCAGAGTTGTCTGTAATTGTATTGATCTCTGATGGCTCATCTTCAATTATTCTCGGGGCCAGTAGGACAATCCAGCGATTTAAATTCCCATTTCCTTCTGTAGGTTGGGGCGAAGTTAATTCCAGATCCTGGTTGGTAGTGTCATTGAAATCGTTTTCGTAATTATTATGGTAAGTGAAAATATTGTCAAATGGGGCTGCTGACAAAATACTTATCAAAGATAGAAGTATGAAAAAGATTTTCATTGTGTCAAATAATACAATAGGTTAACCACGCAATATAGTTACAAAGATAAGAATTGATAAAACAAACTGCTTCGTCGAGGGACCTTGAGTTAAAACTAATGTAAGTAGAACGAAGAATAATCCATTCCAGAGATCCTGGCTAATGTATGCAAGTAGGCACGCAAGTATTCTAATTTCATGGAAAGGAATTATCTCAAAATAGCATATCTGCCTTCAGTAATATAACAGTACTATAGCTTCACCGTTGTTATGTAGATTCTAGATCCTAAGTTCATGGACGTACTAGGTGTACTTAGGTACTTAAACTTACGTTGCCTACAATTTACAATAGAATGTAGTTATGTTCCTTAGACTTAGAAGTGTCCTCTTTCTTGTCCTTTTAGCTCACAAGGATTTCGTATACAGTACATTTTAGAGGTAAACGACCCAACAAATAAAAGTCCTTCTGTAACCACTACGGAATATTGTGCCAACTGTAGTACAATACACAACACATAATTATTATGCATAAACTACGGACCTATCTGTATTACACGTCTGTAATATGAAACGACATTACATCAATGCTATTTCAATAGCGATAAGATAGCTAGAACTGAACCTGTCATTACAATATTATTAGTCACAGTAATGATTTTTATGAACTAATGATTACTATCTGTAGATAATTAAAATTCTAAAGGTATATATTATATTTTATTATTTGGTTTTGCTTAGTTAAAACTTCAACGTATTCTAATGGTATACTATGGGATTATTGTTCTTAGGTAGGGTGTAGTTCTCAATTTGAATTGCATTTTTGTATTACTCACTTCCAGAAAGAAAATGTGAGCATTTTAAAGATGTCCAAAGATTGCGACATGACATAAGTAGTGAAACGCCATTGTTCGACATTTTTTGGGCCGCTGCATGAAAACTGCAAGTCTGAAAAATATTAAAAGAAATATTTGTGTCATGTGTATTTATAACAATCGTGCTCATTTAAGTACCTTCGTACACACAGAGTATTAGTTATTCTAAAAAGGAAATATTTATAATGTATGTAGTAATTTCTAATCACGTTTATATACATATTGTGTAGAATAAGCAAATATCTGTTCCTTTTATGTCCTATGGAAGGAGCAGAGTATAATAGAATAATAGTGTAATAGAACGGAGTAAAGACCTAGTATAAATGCATAGAAAGTAGTAGACGTATACCTTACTGTCTTTTATCGAAATGTGGTGTATGCAAATCTATGATAATTTAGCAATGTGCAATCGATACTATGGGAATTAAGTCGGACAAGGAATAGTTCCGGCACCTGAGTTTGTGCATCATAAATCATAATATGTTCTTCAACATTAGATTGTATTTTATAGTTGTCTCTAAAGGCGACAAATGCTTCCTTATCATTTCTACAGGATCCTAAAATAACTACCTAGCTAATGACAATGACACATTAGGAGCATAAAACTAACGTCATTATTGATATAAGGTGAAAATATAATTGACCATGTGACTTGCGATAATTTTAATCTATGGATTCATAAGTACGGATTTATTCATGCCTGTAAGTAATGCAATATGTACCCTCATCACTTATAGACTAGAGCTAATAGCTATATACTTGTCTGCATCTACTACTACTAACCTACTTTCAACTTTAAGTTCCGCAATGTTATATAAGTTCAAGCTATGTATAAGATTAGTACAGGCAGTGCAGTGCAGTAACTTTGGTCATATGATTTTAGCTATGATTTTGATACATTATCTGGATACACGCAATTTTAAAATTATTTACAAATCTTTAGCTTTCCATTTAACTGATTTTTAATAGGTCACTGCTATTCGGTTTGACATGTCATATAGGTCCTGTCTACTTTTAAAACTGCCTCAAACCAGTTATCGTCTTTACTTACTAGTATATAAACGCCAGATTCTTTGTATTGGCATAACAGAACTAATTCGAATCTATTTGATCTTAAATTGAACTGAAGCAGCTACTGTAAGATTCATCATGAAATCCATTTTTCTTCTTCTTGCCCTTGTGGTCATCTATGCTGACTGCGCCTACGTCTCCTACATTAGTAACGATGCCGGTAAATCGCTTTTTAAATATTTGTATTAGAAACAATTTTATTTAAAACCTATTCTAACATAACAAGTAAGCTTTGTTTATATAGACAGTTATAAAAATTAATTGTATATAAATATATGCTAACTTTGATTAGATACAGATGTAATGAGGCTGGTGCCCGCTCGTAGAATAGCAGGTAAAAACATAAAAGTCTATTTATTACAATAATAATTAATTTATTGTTTCATGGTTAATTTCATGCTTCATGTGTATGTTATTTGACTAAATAGTTGTTCGGGTTCCTGAACAGCAGCGCACTGTTGTGGTACATAGTCCACTAGTGAAACGAGGTAATGTACATAGTAGTATAAAAAATTGTGCTCAGATTTATAATTTCCTACTTAGGCTGATTGGTATATAGTTATTATATTAATTAATTAACAGAAAAGAGAGATATTTTTGAAGCACCCGTCTCAGGCCACCTCTTCTACACAAGTCCACAAGCTGATTATTTGTCTAGATTGCCTTCTACTCAGCCAAACCGACGTAAGTAAAAAAGATTTTAAAAAAATGGCGAGTTTATCTGTGGGTTTAAATTAATTTTCTTACTTAGCAATCTTCGTGGCCAGCAGCAGAAGATTTCTTTACTGATTGGATGGACACCTAAACAATGCCGGATATAAGCCCACAAAATAGGATTTACCATGAACCATTTACCTGAGCAATCGCGTAGTCATTTGTTTGTCTATACCTTTAATTTTTTTATTTCATGTTTAACCTTTATACACTAAATATTTGGCCAAAGCTTGTTCTATTAAACATGTATCAATCTGTGTAAAACTATTGTTAAATAAATAAAAATCATTAAAAGAGGAAAAAAAATAAATAGAGGTCATAGTCATCAGTTGTGAACTCAACTATGTGAGATTCCTATATTCTTAACTAGTCAGCTAGTTGTTAAGCAGCAAGATGAGAAAAAGCCTCACTGTAACGGTAGCATACTTATCACAAAGCCATAGTACATAGACCTAGCTTTCACCTTCAAAACTAGCTTCTCTCAATGTAAAATAACGAATTATTGTTTCCATATTCTTCATATTTATTGTTCTTATTTTTTACTATACATTATTATTTCTTTCCTAAATAAGTAAATGTAGAGATAAAGCGATACGCAAGGTACATTGATACTCATAGTGACACGTGTGACTGAATAATTTGTAAACTGTAAATATGCATAAGAAATAAAACGGATCTTATATTGAGTCTAAAAAGTTAACAGCCATAACCATAAGGATAGTTACAACCAAACCAAGGGTTGCAGTCTGATTGTGATGGAGGCACACAAAATGCTTTGTAGTCTTCCTGCCGGTGGACATCTGCGTTAGAGCACAGTCTTTCTCTGTCCATTGCGACCTGATCGATGCCACTGTTGCAGTCTTGGTTTCCGTTACAATTGTCTGTGATGTATTGTTCCTGACAACAGCTTTCCTCGCCTGATGGACAACAGAACTGAGGAAGTGAGCATTTGAAGTTGGATGAGATGCTTTCCAATAAAGCTCGATAATTTACACAGAGTATTGTCTTTGGGCACTTGGGCTCCAAGTATTTTAGCACACACTATAAAATTATTGCAACAATTTTACATTAGTAGACATTACTATTTAATATGTGATATGGTTTGTATTTAAAAAAATAGAAATAGTTACGGAAAGAGAAGATGGTGTTGCTGTAGGGGCAGGGTTGTCAATAAAGTTGAGGAATTTTATTACTTCACAGTAATTGATTCGGTCACAATCATCAGACGCAGGAAACCTTAAAAGAGCATTGTCTAAATAATCATAATCTCACAAAATAATGCGCTTTTTGCTTACTTATTACAGTTTTATCATAAATACATAATTTACATATACTTTTTCACTAAAAAGTCAATCAAGAGCCTTTCCACGGGCATTCTTGCACCTTTCAAGGCGCTGCTTAAATGTTGTCTATCGACAAGGCCCAACCGACACGGGTCGTGATAGCGAAGAGTGTATTCAATTCTCTGTAGGCTTAGTTTGTCAAAATTAAATCTCCGAAGTTCGGTTTGAATAACAGATCTAGAAAATATGTCACATTATAAATGTCCCTCAAGTCACTTTTCATGAGCAATAGCTGCCAATTACGACAAGTTATATACTGCGGATACGGATGTTGAAAATTGGGTGTATTATTAGCCAATGAGATATCTAATTAAATTACTGTAGAGTTTTCCAGTCTGGTCCAGGATCTGGAGCTACGATCTTATAAGATCTTCCAAGTGTGATGATTTCGTGTTCACTCATACCACATTGAGTAAGTTCTTTAATAAGGTAAGCAAAATCAGCGTAACTCATTACTCCTTGTAGGTTGCTATCATTTTGGGAAAATAAAGCGACAAGATCTGATGCTTGAATTGGTCCTACAGCTTCTCTCAGCTTGTTTAAAATTGTGCAAGTATCGGCATGAGGGAACTGGACAAAAAGTAAAACATTTGCCATGCAATCAAGTCCGAATTTACCATTCATTATTCGCATGTTTTAATTCTGTGTCTGTTTCATACAATTTTGTAATGCTTCTCCATGTAACTCAATGTGAACTCATCAGCTTTCGTAAGATGAAAATTGAAATTATTGATACTTAGAATATTTCCCACATAGAAATCGGTAGGGGAGAAGTATTGAACTGGATCATTCGGTTGATCCCAACTACCAGACTTGATAACTCGAGTGCGGTTTAAGAAACTTCCCTTTCGAGTCCCAGTGTTAGGATGCCCCTTTTCAAATATCTGAATACACCCGTCGGCCATGAAAAATTGAATAATAAAACGGCGATCTCTGTTAACATTCCTCAGAGGTTTGTAAAATTTTGCATCAAATCCCAACACATCACTAAAAAAATAAAATGGAAAAATAGGATAACTAATAGACTTTTAGTAAGAATGTGCTGTAATGCTACAAAATTTTATCAGAGCTAAGGTAGAAAAGTTACTATTTACTTAGACATAACCATTTTTTGCAGATCAAAGTGTCGTGGCGGATTTATTTCGATTTTATCCCAATTGGCTCTAGTATCTTCTTCACTACCTATTCCGTTATGAGGAGGGGTTTTCATTCTAGCAAAAGGTGCTTTTTCTTCTTCAATTACAAGAGGAGTAAAATTTTCTGCATACGAACAATAAGTAAGAACTTTGTACACATCCTACTGTAGCCTGAATTAGAAAAATTGCAATTCCGATCTTTTACTAACCAATACCATACATGTCCTTATAGTAAGTCTTTGTAAATTCATCACAATCGGTTAAAACAAATGCCCTTCCGTAAACATTAATTGCTGCTCCGATAGCCAAGTCCTTATCACTATAAAATTCAGCTTCCTCGATGCCCGGGATGAGACGATCCGCGAGATAAGTGTGATCCCCAAATTGCCGACATCCCCCTGTTAAGTTAAGCACTAACAAAGCTTCCTGCTTTTGGTCGGGGGCCACAACTGCATCTTTTACATTCTGCATTATAAATAATAAACTATTTTCAAAATGACTGATAATGATAATTGTATACAGTAGAACAGTGCATACATATATATGCCTTGAGATTTTATTACCTTCCTAAGTTTAGATTTGTGAAAGAAGGTAGGGGAAAAGTCAAGACCAGAATTAGGGGGTGCAATCGGTTTTATTTCAATATTGTCATCTTCCAAGTAGTAATGGACGACAAACTTCCTTAAGACCCCACCTTCATTACAGCGATCATCCCAATAAGCCCAAAATCGTAGTACTTTTTGATTATGACTAAGAAATCTCTTAAACTTATCTTCGTCCAATCTGACCCTAGCAGGACGGGCAAATAAACTTGTAACTTGCTACAGTAAATCACAGAAGGTTTTATAACGTGAGATATTATGCACGAGGAGCATACATGTATATACTGAATTAGGTATATACTGAGAATTATTGCATTACAGATAGATAACAATATGTATCGCATTACTTACATCATGCCTATATACTGTATATGGATCTTCAGGTAATTCTTGATTTGGCTGCGTGTATAAAGTTAAAGTTATACTTTTTTTGAATGTATGTATTAGTTGACAAAATTTTTGTGCATTTTAATTAGGATACTACTTATACCATGACAGGTTTGCACAGAACTCGGTTGACATACTGCCTTGTCATATCGTCACATCCACAGACATAAAATGTTTTCCCATAAAACGTTACTTCGCATCCAACTTCAATGTGATCAATGTCAAAAAAGCTATCTTGACAAGGAGGTGGCAATGGAATTTTATGTCGCCTAATAAGACGTCCTTGTGTAAATCCTGGATCAAAAGTTTTCCTTTCATAGACTTCAAAAGATCCGTCATCCACGTAATAATTAATATTACATTGATGGATTCGATAATTCTCGATCGCTGACTCAGGAACGGGTTCTTGATAATAAGCGAAGAAAGTTAGCACCCGTCCACAACTTTCCATCCATAGGGGTTGGCGAAAAGTGCGACTGCTGGAATATTTCGACTTAAAAAATGGATCAAATTTTAATGGGTTGCAACGGTTATTTACTTCTTTCAGTATGTGAGGGGGTGGGGGACGCAATTTGTAGTCGTTATCCTGGCAGCAATAACAATCATCACAATGATTTCTGTTAGATTTTTTGGTGCCAGCATGTTTCTGTGATGTCCCTTCAGGACAGGCTTCCCAATCAGAACCACACTGAGCTTTGCATGATGTTAACGAACCACTGTGTTTAAATCCTTTTTCTGGAATCGGCATGGGTGCATAATTTCCACTACCACTACCATTTCCTCCTCCGAAATTGGCTCCATTTGGACTACCTTGGTTGAGTAATGTAACGAATTGGTCATTATATGCTTCCTTGGGTGAGATATTTGGACCATTATTGAACCCGGGGAGATTTTTACTTTTAAGAACATTTTGATTTGCATTTTTCGGTGCAACATTGCTTTCTTTACGGAAGCCAATGTCACTTTCAGCAGTTGTAAAGGTATCTGCACCAGTCCAGCTTGACCCGCTGCTGTACTGAATTTGCGATGTTGATGTAAGCTCATTCACTTTCTTCATTTTGACGAATAATATATTATTATGTATATTATTATTACACCATTATCATTTATACTATTTAGTTGGAAGTATAACTATATGTACTTCATCAAGCGATTGGTTAAGGACTTAGTGTATAGTACTAGCAGTTAGATGCCAAAATTTGCAAATGAATCTATTGTAAACGAAATTAATTGGCTAGGTAGTATATTCAGTGGTACATAAATAAATGGAAGGGTATAGTCAAGTAGTGTTGAAAATGTAGATATGTGAATGTATGTATAGATAACTTGTACTGAGTATTTTAAATTGGCAGCATGAATGAATAATAATGTCCCAAACTCATAAAGTAATCTTTGTTATTGTTAAAAATATATTTATGTAGGATATCTCTAAACAAATGAGTTTAATCCGTCCTGCAGTTAAGGAAACCGAAAGAATTTAGGATAGAAAATGGACCACGGAATTAAATCTATGACACTACTGTAATACAATATCCTCGTTTTTCGTAAATGTATTTTAGAAAAGCGTATCGTTAGTTAACTGAATATACTATTCGAATTTGAGTCTTAAATGTTATAAAACTCCGAATTGTATTGCAGTCAGTTCACGTCTATACAACTTGTACTAGATACATTATAATAAACCCCACAAGCTATATATAGGTAGTGAGATTTCTAAAATAGAACAAATATAGATCATTTGGATGTAATATCTTGATTTTATGCATTTATCTCGTATGATGCACTTGCAAGCAAGGTGCCAAGGCAAGGTGTGTAACAAAAATAGTTATTATGTATATAATTACCTGCTACTTCTGAGATTTATCTTGTAGTTATTTATTTAGCTCATTATATTATTTGTTTATTTAACCTATGAAGGTCATTACACATTTTCTGCGCATCAGCTTATTTGTATAATAACTTCATCATGGCAACTTACAACCTTGATCCGGAAATCCCCCTATGGACCACAGACAACACAATACTAATGAAGGTAGATTAATTGCACAATCAATATGTTTCAACTGTTGATACACTGGTTATTTGTTTATCACGATCAGAAATATGAGATGGTCTTTAATTTTTAATTAGCTTCAGCTAAATAACATAATTTCAAGTATGGCAAAAGCATTTTAAGGAAATGTGATATTAAAAGATATTTCTTTGGCTCTAACATTAATTATAATTTCTTCCCTTTTATTTAAAATGCATAATGACACTAGGAAATAAGGGGAAAAGTTTGATGTTACCACTTTTAGGTTCGTAAGTATGAATATCTATTTAGGTAAAAATGGCATCGGTTGACGGGTAGCATAGTTTTATAATCTTTGGTACATAATAAAGTAGCGTGACAATGATTCCAACACAGTATAATTATCTATATAGCTCATGTCATTACTATTATCCTAGGTTAACCATTACCAAAATTGGACGGCAGAATATTGTATTTTGATGAAAGGAGAGATACTTTAATTAGGTGTCTCATCAAAAAATTGTATAAAAGCGCATACACCGGGGCTATACTTTTATTCACAGTCACAGTACAACATTTAACTGATACTTTTATTCACAGTCACAGTACAACATTTAACTGAGCTGTTACTTTCTGTTAACTCAACAAAACATTTATAAAATGAAGATTGCCATTATTTTGTTAGCCGTAGCTGTGGTGTACACTTCTGCAGCCATATTTGAGGTGTCCCCTTCTGGTGGTAAGCTACACAATCGGAATCTATCCATTTTATTAAGATGTATACCTACACAATAATCATATTCACATAAGCCTTTATCAACGCACTTTATTTTACAGAATTGTACGGAAGCAGCATATTCTATGCTCGAGGAGGTACCCCTGACTGATATTACATGGTTTTAAATAGATTTCTGGGACTCACCGAAGCTGCATTATTAATTAATACTATTTTACTTAATTTGCAGAAAAGGGTGATGCCCCAAAAGGGGAACTTGCTCGTAAGCTTTCATAATTACATACATAAAATTACAATTATAAGTAAACAGGTATATTATGTAATTGCAATTGCAGTAGTGCTATCTAGTTTCTCTTTCCTACTTAGTAATATCATAATAATATAATATGCTTCATAGGTCAAAATAATTTGTAACAATATGTATCATTACTATGATTAATATGATGAGCATATTGCGTATACGCAGGGTTACCTACTTCTGTAAAGCAGTTTACAATTATAATTTCGTGCTAAATATTATTAGATTAGGTGTTACGAATTGAGGGGGTTTGTCTAATAAATATTTTATGATTTATAAATTCTTTTATGCGATACACATAGACAAGCCAGCTGCTAAACCAATTGAGAAGCCAGTCAACGCTACGCGAGGTAAGGGTACAATTTTATTAGTAATATAGCCACACAGTTTGCTATGATTAAAATATAATCTGCATCTTATAAAACTATTATTTAGCATTATGCCGAATAGAGTACCTATATATTATGTTATGATATTTGACATACGACTACTCGCACTCCCTTTTAACCAACATAGCAAATTATAAGTTTTTTCTTATTCATAGCGGAACGATATGTAACTTTCCAAGGGCCTGGTGGCCCAACGTCAAGGGAATGAGGGCGGATGTTGAACCGGGATTTGTCGTTAATACGGCTTAATGAACAAACAATCAAAGCGCTTTAGTGAAGGAAGCATTGCATTGTTGGATTTATTAATGAATACCTATAATATTTCTTTCTCAAAATCTATTTTTCCTATCTTTCCCTACTACTACTATTTTGCATTATGAAAATGAAATAAAAATACCGATAGTTAAACTAAATTTTTCTTTAATTATGTCGTATTTATTTCATAAAATTTTAGGCGTAAAGGTATATAATTATTAGTTTTAGTTACTGTTAATAATTCAAGTTAATTAATTGTAAACCATAATTTATATATAATTATAAACAATATAGGGGCTATAGGAGCATAATTCTTTAAACGATATGATATTAAATGTATCTGGTTAAGAACAAAATTGTTGTGATAATGACAGGTATAAAATGTGTACATTTGTACATAGTTAATTATTCATTAGGGCCACACTTGCCACAGTTAGAATTAGCATGATGCTCGTAGCCTCCCAAATAGGTATTCCCAAATAGTGGTTCACTGAAGATCATTGGAGCTTCTCCTGCTTGATGGAATGCCGATATTTTATGAGATGGTTGGGTCTTGAACCAATAATCCAACTTTTTATTCAAAGACCTGTGCAAAAATAAAATTAATTGTCTTCAAGTATACTATTATACAGTATACTGTATAATATTTAGCAAATCAAAATATTTCCTCTTCAGCGTGTCCCACTACGGATGGAAATACTAGAGAGCTGATATAGAGTTTCCATCCGTTACTAGCTGTAGTGCATTAAGTTGACAGTAATTGCTCTCTGTACTATATCAATGGCACAACTTGAATATGAAAGAAAATACGAGTGAAAGTGGATATTACCAGAATTACCACATCACTTACGTAAGTAAAATACTACTTACAAGTCTAATGGGGCTGCTGGCGAGGGAAATGAATTACTGTGTTGTGAAGAGATAGGATGCTGCTTCCGGGAAGACAAAGAATCCTTCTGAACATTAGTAAGTTTTGCCATGTCGGTGCTAGTGCAGAATTGTGGAGGTGTCCATGGCCCACTTAAACTTGAGCAGTCACTGCTGTAAACGCTTGCACAGGAGGAAATTCTAGGTGCCTGGTTAACTTCGCTGTTTGGACGATAATTTTGTCTACCTGTAATGAAAAATTGCGTAGTGTAAAGTTATAAGTACATTAATAGTATCATTTGCGAGCAAGTGCTTTGGCACACTTCGTTATGTAACTTACAATGATTTTTTTGCATATCAAAGCTGTTTCCAAATAGTGGGGCCGTTGGAGCTAGAGAGAAAGCAGCATGATTAATCTGGGATCCGGTATTGGGCTGGGAAAGCCTGTTAGTAACATTAAAAATCCAATAATTTAATTTTGGAAATACTATCAGAGGTTTACGAAGTTACGGAAAATTCAAACATTCGGGTTCGACTAAAGATTCGAATATGCAAGAAAGTCCGGACAAGGCAAGGCAGAGAATACAATAAAATGTACTTAATAGTATCTGCATTATGTACAACTCATATTCCTTTAGAATAAAATATATGAGTGAGTGTTAGTCATTTACGAACGGGCTTACCTACGTCAATTTTGAGTGTTGATATTGACACTGGATTGACACTCCTTGTGTTTCAGGGCTTTTTTGTTGCATTTGAGTTGTAGTATTAAAGCTTTTGGCTTGGTGAGTTGTAGCCTGCTGTTGAAAACTCTCAGATTGTACCTCCAAGCCACGAAATACGTTTACATTATATTGTCCAGGTTCCTTGAAGCCAAAGTGAAAACTAGTGCCATAGTTAACATTTTGAGTACGGGTGTCAGTAACATGACGAAGTCCAATTCCATTGTTTAAGGGAAATGGGTTTACTGGATTTCCAGCGTTGCCACCCGGAAAGTACCGGTTGTACTCTTGATTGACATCCATTTTGTTATGCTTGTGTCCCCCTGTTCTGTAAAAATGAGGAAACTACATAAATTACTGTCAAAATAGCCATATTATTGTAGACGGATGTTTGGGGTTTGTTTGGTGTCCTTGCGGAGTCACTTAGAGCCAGAGTATCTTTTGACTAAACATTAAAACAATAGACCAATTCACGCGTCCCGCAATAGCTTTTCGTAATTCGGTACGAGCACACGTAGTAGACAACCGAACGGAGCACTCAATAGTAGTTGGGACTACTAATACTTGCTCCGTTCGGTTGTCTATTACATGCTCTTTTTACTTCAATCGAGCAGCTAATGCGGGACACGTGAAAAGGTCTATTACATAATGTTTACAGTTGCACAGAATGTAGACTACTATTTACTATCTTTCTGTAGTTTATATGTATTACAAAGGTTTTCATGAAACGAGCAGGACTTTATTTTATCACCTTTTGTTACATATAGGTATAATTGAATTTTTTAATGTAGAAATTGAGATCTAAGGTATCAGATTTTGAAACATAAGCGACGATATAAAGGGGTTAACGAGGAAGATTTCGTCTAGAGAACTTATAATTATAGACACATCCGTGTACTAACACTAACTGACTGTAAGATTCAGCTATCATAAGAAAGAGAATTCAGAGACTCCTGCTGACAGACTTAGACTAAAGGGCTAGGCAAAATGGTGTTACCTGTTACAGTGAGATTAAGTATTTTTTATGCAATAATATGTAATAAATAATATATTATGTATATTATTATTCCAAGGAAAGGACATTGAAAATATGCATGTACTTACGGAATACGACTGCCCCCGTATGTGTAAGTATTATTGCATTGCATGTATATTATGATTATGATACGGAGGGTAAATGGGCAAAATTTTTAAATAGGAAAATATTTTCAATCTCGAGCTAGTACTTCTTTATTTTTAAGTAATTAATTAAACTATACTGAACTTACTTGTGCACAATATTGAATAAATTAGGTCTCTGGGCAAGTAGAGTGTATTGTAGTGTAGTAGATAGTAGATCCGATATCCGATGGTAGAAGAAAAGCTGAGTTATTGACACGCTCTTTTTGCAATACTTTATATGGGCTGTATTTTATTTTCTGTAGCACTTGGTCATTGCATTGGTGTGGCATACTCCAATCAACAGTGCAGCAGTTGACTGGTCAATTCCCATCATCGCCTTTACTGTCAGATATAATTTATAGAAAAGTGTATTTACAACGTTTTTAGCATAGATTTTGATGCAAATGTATGTAGAGTGTAGATCCTAGGTGTGTAGTACTATATGTATGCATTATGTATGTATGACATGATTCCAGAATTCTTATTGCGCTTACGAAATTAGTAGGTATTTACGCATAATATATTTTATTTATTATTGTAGAAGTCCCCCCAGGAGCATCGTATAAAGAAATCGTTCTTGAAATGTTTAGTTTAGTGTTATCTCTCATTTCATCTCGTGGGCTTATCACTTTCCTTGTAATTCTTATCAAGAATAGATATATCCCTATTGTATTGTGGTGCATTGTAGTAAGTAAGGTAAGGTACCTAACTCAACTCAATGCGCCAGTGATATTATTTTATAAAAATGTAAGTAGGTAGGATTAATAAAGCTATCCTAGTGTGCACTATTAGTTGTATTACATTATAATTAAATGCTGTATCGTAGCATCGGCCTTTTTGAACTTTGATTGCACATGATTGCACCTATGACCTCTAGCAAATCATGATAGTATGAAACAAATTTGCAGAGTGTATAGTGATATAGGGTTGTGGAAACTTGCATTGTTGCATTTATTTGTTATTTGCAATATCAATTAAGTTAATGTAGGTAAAATTATATATTTATGCTATTTCAATAATAGATTGATTAGTATACAGCTTGAAGGTACCTAACTACTATGTATGGCATTATGGCACCTATATGTACTAAATACATAAAATTAGCAGAAATTCTGCTAATTTGTAGAGATGCCTCCATCCAAATATAGGATTTCTCCTGTAATGATAGTGGACAATGGGCTTGCCAAAAATAAAATAGCATCCACCGCTTCTTTAGTTTCAACAGGTCGTTTAATAATGGCTCGTTCAGCTGTAACAATCTTGGGACCCGTCGTTAAATGAGCTAACACTTGTGTTCGCATGGATGTTTTCATTGATCGAGGTCCGATAGCGTTCACTCGAATGTTATGTGACCCAAGTTCTAGTGCCATACTCTTTGTTAACATGTTCACTGCTGCTTTCGTACAGCTGTACGATGCTAGCCCAGGAACGGCGTATTTGGCCCCCTAGAAATCACAGAAGTAGTAATCATGTAACTCTTGAAAACAAGTAATTATGTAACATGAAATAAATGACAAATTAAATTATCCGTGCAGTGATGGCGAAATATCTTCAATTGGAAAATTGGAATTGTAATATTGGAGTTTGCATAAGAATAATATTTTATATAGCAATGCATTTTTGCATTATGGTTGCAAAGAAATAAACTCACCAAGGATGATACGTTGACAATATGACCTTCTACTTTTGATTCGATCATCTTGAGAGCAACAGATTGACTTACGTTTATCATTGACTTAAAGTTGACATCGAATATTCTAAAATGTTGGAAGCAAGCATTAGTATTATGTTAGCTGACTACAGCAAGACAGTTATTGCCAGTTGCTATAAATATAGTACTATTTATTACCAGCGAAGCTGGATATGCTTTCGTACAGTCAGTCCGTCCGTCCGTCCGTCTGTCCGTATACAAAATAACG
>JAQFYC010001613.1:0-32429 GCA_034694165.1 Tomocerus mixtus | reverse complement strand
TGTGACCCATTTTTGTCTAACTTGTACTGGTGACCCGTTCTCCTATCCGTGCTACCCATCGAGTCCCCCTTAATATGGACAAGGCAATTAAGGTGCAGAGTGCAGAGAGATATTTGGTAATTTGCTTGGTTTATCATTTATTAAGCGGGAGATTAGTTCTTCGGTTTCCTTATAATAATATTTATTATTAAGATAAGCAAAACACTAGAATATTATTATGTAATATGTACTGGTACTATTGGATTATGTAGTGATAAAAAGTGAGGTCGTTGAAGAGGCTTACAGGCCAGGCCACCACGCCAGGCAGGAATATTTAATAGGTATCTATAGTATCTAACTAGAAGGTAAATTACTAATGGAGTTGGAGAAGAGACTGGACTGGACTGGAGAGAGTCGTCTTTGACTGCTGGAGATTTTCCGTAAGAAAGAAAAGTGTAAGAAGATCTTTTGCTGCTCGCATCTCCATCCAAGCATTTAGATTTTTAAATATGCCATGCTATAGCTATGCATGGCCTTGTTCAGGAATGAACGGACGGACCCTCGTCTTCATCTCATCTTCATGTCATGTCACTCAGTCCCCTTCTACCAATCCATACATTTACTTACATATGTCCTAGATAGGAAAACCAAAAGCCAGGAAGCTTATATTTCTGAAATATTTATAACTTGTAGGCAAAAAGCTATGTCATGCGGAAAAATTCAGAAATAACTAATTCTTAGTTGAAAGATGAAAGTGTGAGAAAATGTCGCAACTACACGTCATATATTTTAAATCGAAGTGTGGTAAATCTCATTTATAGACCTTTCTATTATATAATTATATAATTGTTATTAGAATGTTTTCCCTTGTAAATACTAGACTTTTTTTGATGGCAATTATAGCACTGGACAAGTAAAAGTTTGTCCGTGAAAGATTATTTATTTTGTATCGTAATTTTACTAATAAGCGTAATTTTAATGTGATAGCTAGTCAACATGCTTTGAGACTTTTACGATTAGTCAATTAAATATATTACATGTTACTGTGTCTTGCTGCCTAATGGCGATAATGGATTTCCCATACATATACAAAATCCATGGACAGTGTTTAAACATATATTTACATATTTTGTACTGTGTACCAATATAAAAGTACAAAGGGAGGAAAACGATTGTCGGTCAAAGTTATTTGTATTCCAGTAAGTAAAACGTGTCCAGTAGTCCTCCACTACATACCAGCCAAAACATTATGTGCTACGACTGCATATAATACAACTAATAAATACCTGCATATTATATTTTAAGTATTTACTTAGGCTAAAAGGCTCCTACTGGATAATAAGGCATTTTGTAGTAGTTATTGTACATCGTGTCTGGCTCTTGTCTTTTGTCGTGTTTCTTTTATCAATCTCAAAAAGTGACTTCTCTTGTGATACGATATGACTACATAATAATATTTAAGCGTGTAATGCATCGCTCCACAGCGAATTCTCAGTTTATTAATGCCAAGTTGCTAACTCACTCAACTGAAAAGAAGAAAACCCTAATTCTAATTCCATTCTAGCATTATTGTTGACTGACTGGATATATGTACACACAACACGACTACTGGTTGTCCTACCTCCATGTCTTATTCTTTTCTACATTATTATCCATTATTCAATTTCAATAACTCATTTAAGCAGAAAATCCTGGAATTTTTTATTTAAAAGTTCAATAGCAACAAAAAAATTAGTTTGAGCTAACGAACGGCAATTTAGCAATTGTAAGTGAAGATCCATTTTCGAAAAGATAAAAGATGCCAAATCGTTTGACGTTGAATATTATGTCATGCACTCATTATTCATTATTATATTTTTTCAATTATTGTGTGATTGTGTCATTGATACATAGGTATACAATTATTGCTGCTGTAAAACACATTATTTTTTAACTCAATTTTGAAGAAATTTGGGTTATATATAAATAACTCAATTTTCAAATAACAATTCATTGCGAATTTACTCATAAAGAAACAACTTAGAATTTTTGTGGCCAGGAAAAATCGAGAAATTGCAAAGACCGGGTATTTTGTGACTTTTTTTGGAGATCTAATTTTGACCCGCTAAACTTTTACCGATTTTGTTATAAAGCACCTCGATTCGCAGCTAGATTCTCTACAATTAACTTATTTCAGATTTTGTCCCACTGCTCTGGAAGTATGCTGGAAGTATGAATAAAACCAATTCTATTCTATTTTAGCTCACCTGGACGTTTGCACTTTATTGCTGGCAAGTCTCAGGAGAAGGCGTTTCCTTGGAACGTTAAGGTAGAATTTCCAATGTCAATTTCATCCGCGGTTTAACGACGGAAAATAATGTAATATTTTCTTGATATCTGCATTCGGCAATTATAATTACACTCACTCATTGAGTTATATTTAGAATTCTATTTAGATACTTGCACTTATTTGTGTATTTACATTTCTGGATGATATCCGTACCACAGAGAGAAAAACTTGATATTCGGTGCCTGAAAATGTTCTTTTGTTGCAGTTTGCGTGAAATCTTGTTAACTCTGGACTTTTCCACAAAATGAATAGGAAATAACTTTTCACAGATGGCCAACACTATTTAAACAGACCGGAAACAAACTAAAACTACTTAAGCACTTTTTCAAATAAGGATTCTTGTTCTTCAGATATTTGGGGTTTTCAATTGCAATTCATAATTACGAGAAGAAATAAAATAAAGGTTTACATAAATGCAATCATTGAATGAAGATACATATAGGCATGTAGGGCTATTTTATATGAATCGTCTCACCACTTCTTACTTGCGAACTATTTTAAGCACTATATATCTAACTAGTTATACAGTGATGTGATTACTTGATCAACTTATCAAATGTAAGGATTGATTCACTTTTTACTTGATAGTTCAATGGTTTTTATCTGCACAATACACTTTGCAGTAAGAAGACGTTATTAATTCTCTTTTCTTATTTGCACAAAATTTAGGTATATATTTGCCAAATATTTATTACAATTGTGTCGGCCACTTTACTCACCTGTCTACATACTTAACCCGACAACCTTAACAGATATCGGCGAAAGGTGAAAAGGTTTATTTAGTACTCCCTCGCCGTCAAAGCAATAATATAACGGAGCACTTTAGTGGATGAAAGGTGAATTTTGCTTTGCTTGTTGGCATCCCTCTGCGCTCGACCTATTTAAATAGTATCACAATTGCACGCTTAATATTTACTATAATAAAAGTTACTTTTTATCGTTTATTATGTATCAGGTATCACAACCTATGAAATAAATATTTTTTCAAGCTATTTTGCCTCAAAATATTTTTTTTATTATAAATATCTTGTAGTGTCTGAAAGACAAATAGAATAAAAATTCCACACATTATGCAATAAATACGGTGACCTGCGACTTCCTACCTGGAAGAACGACTGACTAATTACTAAACTCACTTTCATCCTCAATAATAGCAACAACCGTCAATGTTATGTTCGCATATATTCATTGGGTATACAGAATGGAAGGATATTGGTGAGCGTTTCTCAGTTTCGCCTTTGTTTGTTTACATTTTTGCCAAAGCTAACTGAATTTTAGCGTGTGTGCTATTAACACTAATTATACTCATACTCACTGTATTATTTATTCCTATGTACATACTACACACGATTATGTAGCAAATATTGTTACTGTGATCATCATATAAATACATACAGTATTATTATTGCCATACATCAATGAGTTTAGATAAGGTATTGCTCCACTATCGTGTACACCTTAATAATAATTGTTAAAAAGGTACACATAAATAATACGATGCGCAATACAAATACTAATAAATGATAAGGACGGAGAATGTGGGACAAATAAGAGCAAACGGAGTGTTTTTCATGTGACGAACTTCCAATGCAATATTTGTGGTTGCCTTGCCACACGAAGGACCAACATTCTTTAATAACGAATATCTATTTGGTATTCGGATGGGATCTTTGTGAATTTCTCCCCGATTTTCTTAATTATTTCTGTGGGATAACAAATCCTCTCGTCATTTACGCATTAAAATGATAGTACTCAGTTTTTCTGGGCTATAGGCATATGGACGAAGGTAGCAATTGTTTACAAGTATATGGACCACATGGACTTTGTAATAAGTGTTATTACTCTGCACTGTACTTCATAACGACAGTAGTTTCAGCAAAAGTTTGTTTCTTGCTTGTACTTCCCAAATTAATTAGCTACAATTATATTGCTACATACAAATATTAAGTACAGCATAAATAGTAGAATCTATACAACTAGTACACTTAAATAATTTAAATGGTTAATCATAGACAAATGTCAATACAATTAATATAAAACAATTCAAAGAATGTCAACAATGAGAAAGTATTTGTGCTCTTTGGGTATGTTGAGACTTTCTTTCTATAGTTATAAAAATGGCTGAACTGAATTGCCCATTTTAATTAATGTGACACGTATACTAAATATTGTTGTACGGTTGAGACTATTATTAATTTCATTGAATGGTTATTAAAAAATACTGTAGTATCTGTAGAATAAATATGTGACAGCAGAAAAGTACTAGTACCAGAAATGTAGGACGACTCACATTTTGATCTCTTCATCCAATATCTGGCGGAGATCACTAAATCCTTCTTCTTCTTTCGCTATTTTCTCTCTCGCTGGAAACTCACAATAATTGGAGCACTGGATAATATTAGTTAGTACAAAGATTAAAGATTGTCAACAGTACACAAAATAGGAAGGAAACAAGACACGTAGAACAGAACACAAATTTAAAATACTAAATATAAAAATAAGTACTTGAAGAGTAAAAAGTCAAAATTGTGGGCTATTTGTAAATAATACTCCAATTGTAAGCCCAGCTCTATTTCTTTGTTGCGTTGGGGAGATTGGACTTGGTCTTCGTCTCTTCTCTCGTGGCTCTTCTTTGGATAACTAAAGTGAGAAGGCGAGAGAGCGTCGTCTCTTCTCCTCCTTATCTTATTGCTACTATACCCATATGTATTCGACTAGCATCTTAGCTAAGGAAGAGGAAAATATATTATGTGCTATGTAATATACATACGTAATGTAAAGGCAAGATGCAATGAAGAAGGCGTTAGAAATGAACAGAGTATGGGAATACATCTTTGCATTAATAAAATCTCCACAGAATGTGAATGTACATACAAGTGTACATGCAAGTGTACATACAAGTACAAGTACAGATGCAGAGAGATGGAAAAGAGTTAACTTCTTCCTCACTTCATCTTTGTTGTTTTCTATTTAGCAAGTGTATCTGCACTTGCAGTCTGCAGTATGTGTTCTGTATGTTAAGCATTGTGTGGGTAGCAAAATAAAATAAAACTACATCACTACTCCATCTGCATCCACATATTATATTATTCTCCCTTTAGTTTTGACGAGTCCTTCTCCTTACCCCGAGTGGGGCTGTAGCTAATTATTTCCGACTATAAGGGTTTTTAATAAAGAAAACTATTTTCCTATATTTATACTGTAGTTTTAAAAAATAAAAACATCTATGATATGTACCATGAATTTGCTAATAATAATTTAATTATTTTTTAAAGATTCATTTAAATGTATTCTAGCATAGCTACTTAAATATATACTTACTTAACAAGAATATTAAGATTGAATCCAATGCAATCTACCCCCTTGATAATGTTCCAAGTTTTGGAGATTCGTGGATGAAAATAAAGGAGCCAAAGAGGAAGGAGTCATTTTAGTCGACGTCTGCTGAGGGATAAAGTACAGCAATAGCGTGAATAGGCAATGCAATGATTTTGTTTCCTTTAGCAGCGTTTCCTTCAGATTTATTCTTTGTAATGTATGGACACGATCTGATTTTGAGATTGAACGTGTTTCCGCATCTCATTCCGTCTCTCTAAAGAGCAAATGTGTTCTACTGTACAATATTATAAATGTGAGTAAACTAAGTAACTACTCCTTCCACTTACATCTGTATTGCATCTCTGCTTTAGATTCTATTCCAAAGTCTAACGTGACACCGACACACCACAACATACACTTACAATCATAATAATCCATTACAGCAACCTGTGTAGAACTTATGTTTAGTTTAACATTAGAAATGAAAAATAAACTGGAGTGGGGACAGGACACATGTACATAACTGTATGTATCGCAAGATACATTATCCAAACGGCATGTCCGTCTGACGTTACTTTTTTTAATTGTTTTCCAAACAATATCTGATCCATAAGGTTTTTTCCTCCATTTGAGGTTTCCCTTTGGACTTCTGGGTCACTATTAGTAGAAGAGCATTTTTAATGTGCTAAAGAAAAATATATGAGAACAATGTAATAGGTTTTTGTACAAGGGAAATTGTTTGATCTCAATAAATAATATATTATCACCGTCACATCATCTTCCACTTGCAATACATTGAGACATCCGTTGCCACAGTTTATTTCTTATACAAGTCATCACAGTCATCAGGCTGAATAAGAAACGGAGACGCCAGCAATAAAAATAGCAATCGGGAGCTACTGCACTGCCGCCATATCCACATTACGTAATATGGATACCATTTTTATACAAATGTCTATGTATCAGATGTCTAACAAAGCAAAGTCTAAGCGAAGGAACAATTTTTATTACAACACCACATCAGGCACAAATAGTGAATTATTTATAAGCGTAGTAGTTCAAGCAGATTGTGTACTACTGTATGTAACTACAGTTTCAATTAGGTATTTTTTCAGATAATAAATATTAACTGCCGACGTGTATTTATATTGTATAATCGATGAAATGAAATTGATGGATCTCTGTATTAAATAAATGTTTTTTCCCAGTAAAAAAAATTATTCGTCCATTATCGTTGTACTAATATAGTATGGATGTTGCGTTTGTGTAAACGGATGGCCTAATTTATCCCTTGAATAAAGCTGAATTCAAATTACAATTTTGTGCGATGCCAGCCAAAACAGTTTTACAGATAATAATTTTTTAAATTTCGGTTTTGAAATACCACAAACATTAAGCAGCTCTATGAGATGAGGTCTAGTTGTTGGTTTGCATGTATTTTTTATATTTGAAAGATCAGGACGTGCTTAGAATCTAGAGTTATCTTGTACTAGTATCTCCAGAGCGGAATTACTATATTAATAAATGCATAGAGTTTCCGGATGGAATTTAATTTAAAAAGTAAATCCTGGACTGGAGGAACCGAAACCAAAAGAAATATTGAACCCAATCCAAAAAGGGTTGTGTGTGGAGTCAATAGGCAATTGAGTGTAAGGTTTGTGTTCTCATCCTTTCAAGTAGTAACTGCCTAACTAAATCATTGATAATTCATTGAGAGTTGGATTTGGATTGTATTCTGAGGGGATGGACATGAACTGATATGGATTATGCAGAGACAGAAGAGGAGGATTGGAGAGAGAGACGATTAGTTACTACAGCAGGAGTTCACTATTTAAATATGGATGGATTCTGTCAATAACAAGAAGTTTCCATAACTCATTGCCCACTGCTAAGGCTATCAGCTAAATTATATCGATCCCTCTACTTACTATCTATTTTGCATATCTCTTTTACAATATAAACTCTATACACAATGCTATAATATATGATATGGTACATACCTTAGTGTGAATATCTATCTCTCTAGCTAATCTGTGCTTGGGTATGTAATACATGTTTATATGTATTTAAACGAATAGCATTATTATCACAAAACAACTAACTTGACTAGTTTAAATAACTTCCTTCCTTTCATTCATCTCCTTCAACATTCAAGACCAAAATCTTATTCAGGTGAGCAAAGGCGCAGCAAGTGCAAGACCAACGCAACCAATACAATGTAGTCCATCTATATGTTGCAGGGATTAAGCAAAATCCGGCATTAACGTTAATGCTTAGACAATAAGCAAAATTTTCCCCAAATTGCAGTTTTTGTCCATAAATGAGTATTGAGCATAAAATTTCTTAATATTGAATTAATCAGTCTGATAGAGCAATTAAAGGGGAGTCCAAAAAGTCTCACCTCAACAATTTGTGATTATAAATGTCCATTTTAGGGGTAGTTAAATTTTTAAATATAAGTGCCTAGAAAATGGGCATTTATACTCACAAATTGTTGAGGTGACACTTTTTGGAATCCCCTTTAAATGCTCTATCAGACTAATAAATTCAATATGAAGAAATTTTATGCTCAATACTCATTTATGGACAAAAACTGAAATTTGACGAAAATTTTGCTTATTGCCTAGGCATTAACGTTAATGCCGGATTTTGCTTAATACCTGCAACATATATAATACATAATCATTAAAGAGGATCCCTTGCTCTTCCGATATTTCATATTTTACAATTACTACGTACAGTAAAAGAAAAGAGCAAGACTTTATCTTATCCTATATGAAAATAATATTAAATATTAGATATACATTTAAATGGTAGCTACATATTATTATTATTTTGCTAAATATTTAGATTTGTAGCTATTTTGCTTGTACGAATGCCTCCTTTAAATGTATAAAATAGTTATTTACGATTAATTAGAGATATCGTGAATACGCAACACTAATTGTAAGACACTTTTTCAATATTCTACTAAATTTAATTGGTTTATTATATTTATTTTTTCAGATACTTGAAATAGAGCTGCTAATTATTACTTAATTAATATATTTAATCAGACAATGTTGTAAAGACTTGCATGGAATGTTGATTGGGGAACAGAAAGAGAGTCCCACGAGAGGATTTACATGTAGGTAGTTAGGTAGTATGCATAATATTGATAAAAGGTATGTATTAGTATGTATGTCCGATTTCCACAGCATTCATTATGCATCTCAGGTTTAAAAAGGTTTCTCGAAGAGTTATAATTTGTGGTAATACATAGCACAAGAAAAGTTTGCCATAACTAAAAGGACATAAAGTAAATAATGGTAATTAAATAAATGAAAATTTGTCACATTAAAGTACCCAATCATTAAATTATTTCATGATACAATGTTTCTTATAGATACTGTCTTACCTAATTAGAGATTATAATATATAATTATCTAATTCTGTACCCCATTATCAAAAAATGTCATACAAAATGATAACTTGACTCCTATTTCCTTATAACATCAGTATTTTAGCAGAAAGTTAAAAATCTACAATACTTACTTTGACCTATACTATGTATGTACATACAATATTTACATCTAGTTTTATACACACTGTTTCGACTAATATTTAGGTAATATACTACATGAGTGTATCATGGACAGGATGCATAAATACTTAGAATAGTTAATGAGTTGACTACCTTTATAGTCTTGACCTTTACTATCCTCTTCGTTGACAACAATATCACATTCACAAAACGTTACCTTCCAAATACAACAGAGCAGAACATTCTCTTTTGGCAATTCTTTATTTCTTCCTATAGACAGGCTCAAATATAACACTAATAGTCCCTCAAACGCGCAACGGGAAAAGTTTAATCTGCAAATATTCGAATTATTCGTTTCACGATTTGATTTTGGTGCTTAGAATAAAGGTGAGACCATGGATAAACCCAATCATAATTAAAACTACCATGATTATAAAATTTCTACTGCTAATTTAATATTTTCTTATCAAGTCAAGTTATTTCTTCAATTAAAGTCACATTTCAAAATTTTTGGGGTCGAAGCAGCAGAGAAACAAAAAGTTAAAAATTGATCTCTGTGTTACAAGGTAGGAAAAGGTAAAAGATTAGCACAAAATATATAAATCCCTCATTTTTGGCTACTGGGGTGCTGTGAAGCGAAGGAGTTTCAAGGATAGATTGGCCCTGTCTATATAATACGTAGAAATACTTACCTGTGCAGGTGAATACAAATATGAAAATCGTTTGCACTCGGCTGCTGACTATCTCATGTGTTTGGTTTCATTATTGTTCACTTGTAAATTCAGCGTTAAAAGTATGTCTATCACTTCAATGGTATAATGTGTTCGTGTAATCTTAAGAAAGTACATAATGTAATGTGTATGTAATATAATAAGTCTCTTGTCACTTGTCATTGAACCATGTCCATAAGTTCATCATAAAGATTTACCTTCCATATCCGGAAGGACTTCCTTCCACTCCTAATTTGAATTCTAACCAACTGAATCGACTCTGACCATAAAATAAACATTTTCACTCGTTGCATTACAAGATTACAACACATGTACATAAATATATATTTATTATCCTTATGAAAATTGAATGTATAAAAGCAATATATTAGATACATAGGCACATTTCTATAGTATTACCTACTATGAGGTAAATCGCTTATATTACAAGTCTTTGTAGTTAGTATCACTGACAGCTTAACAGCTCATATGTATGGAATATTAGACAAAGAGCTGATTGTCTTGTAAGATAATTGAGTGTCATAGGCCATGGTGGCTCCCTTCCCTTTTCTTTCCACAGGTATCCAATTCAAGTAATAGTAAGCACAAGTACAATGTAAGTATGTCACACAATATGTAAATATATAAATTTTTTGTAACTAGATAAGTATTTAAGTAGTTCTATTATATTAATACATTAGCGTATATGTTTAACTTACATATATTACACTGACCTAAAGGATTTTCTATAGAAATACATCCAAATACATCAAATGCAACCAGACAATGATATCTAAACTCCTTCCATGCACATCGATTCGCAACGTTTTTCACCTACCAGTTTCCAAAATGTGATTCCTACAAAGCCAATCAATAAACCAGGTTCCCAAACAATAATGTATTTATTTACATTATGTTGGATTATCATTTTTTAAGAAACATTTGCAGATCGGCTGAGAAACCATGGCATGGTTAGGCTAGAATTTGCTCGATATTTTGCCTTCGGTTTACCATATCAAGTGCAGTATGTATTTCTATTGATTAGACATAGATGCTCATGCACATACAGTGTTTCTGTATTTAATTAATAGTGAACCATTTCAAAACGGATATAACCACGTTATGAAACTGTAATTTGGGGTACCGTGAGACACATTAGAATATTAATGTATTGAATTCTGAAAAAGGAATTCAAAAAGGTTGAACTATTAAAAAGTTGTCGCATTATTGGCATGGACAGAGCATTCCTATAGAATTGTTTCACAACTTAAATAACTCAATACACATTGCCTTTTAAAAGCTCAATGGAAAAAGTACGCACATTTCCATCCAATTTGCTTAACATGTAGTTTCTAGGTTACCGCTTCCATTTCCTTGCCAAGTAAATGAATTACATATATGAATCCATAGGTATAGGTATTATCATGGATAGCTATTAGTATTACTTGTAATATTATATTCTTCACTATAGTTTGTAGTTAAATACTTAGCTCCCTGAAAAAACTGTTTCCCTTAGCAGCTAAAATGGTTTAACACAATGTTTGTACATATCTTAGTGCATGGAAGGATCAATTAAACTTCAACATGGCAATTGCATACAAATTAATCACTACCAAGGTAATATTATTGCTATCAGTGCAGACCTTAGACTGCCTAAAGGATTCCTCTCTGTAAAAGCAATATCTTTACTCGTTTAGGGTAATATAAAAAGGCAAGTATTAATATATTTAAGAACAGACATATTAATAAATTGCAATTAGCCTCTAAGTACTAGAGAATGTGAATTTTGCAATGCAACTTTTGCACACTCTGCAGCAACTTGTATTTCGAACAACTTATCGTACCAAAGTCAAATGATAAACGCCAATATGTAATTTAATCTAAGTAATTATCCTAAACATTCCAAATAAATTGTAACATCAATATAATTGTATATACTATACAAATGAATTTAAGGGACAGCCATATAAAATATTACATGATACTTAATTAGCAATGATGCAATTTTGAGCTTATGTTACTTTTAGTTATGATATTATGAGATTATGAATGATTTTTGGTATTGTGGAGGAATGAGATATTTTTTGGTATTTCTTTATTGAATATGATAATAGGATTGCTCTCGAGGGAGTACGAGTTAACAAAAGTCATTGAGTTATTGACCTACTGGACTGGAGTGGAGCCTGTGGGACCCCAAAGCCCAAGTAGATTATTTATAATGAATGAGGCTTCTTCGCTCTTTTCTTTCTTGTCATGACTATGTACAGTAGTAGTAATTGCATTTGCAAATTAAGAGACACGATGCTCCTCCTCCATCCCACCCATTCTCCGTCACTTCTCCTCCTCCTCCTCCTCCTGATCTGCTTGTTGTGGGTGAAGAAATGGAGATTAGCTGTTGAATTGTAGACGACTTTAGTTTTTGGTATTGGTACATAGGTGTTGTCATTGTTGTTGTTGTTGAGTTTAAGGTGTGTGGGGAGGAACATCGGCCCCGTCGTTGACCGTCTCTTTTTAGTTGAATTGAGCTGAGGTGCTTGTTTAGTAGCCGCCGCCATAGCCGCCACCACCGCCGCCATAACCTGTGACACAATAAATAATAATTGAGAGATTTATCGGAAGAAGAATGAGAGAGTGAGGTCCGCTGTTGGGTTGTTGCTGCGCCTGCGCTCCCGCCTCCGTCTCCAGCCAGAAGAACAACAAAACAAAAGGGAAAGAAAGAGAAATAAAGTCGGACATGCCCCGGATGCCCCGCCAGAAATCATGCAAAATGTTAACCTTTGCCGTGTCCCCCGCCGCCTCCGCCTCCATAACCCTTGTGTCCTCCACCACCGCCGCCATACCCTTTGTGTCCTCCTAAGAATCCCAAGGTAAGTTCCATGCATCAATATTAAATCCCAGACCAAAGCAACACTACATCCCCATGCCTTCCCCAGATATCCCCCACAATAATAAGTCCATCAGTGTGGGTACAGGTACATGCAAACTAATTCTACCATCCCCCATTCGTGGTATGTAAAGGGCTCTGTAGTTCATCCACCCTTTTTATTGTACGTAAGTAGGTATGTCAACTAAAGCTACACAACAACTACTAAAAACTACTAGGGATCAACAACTACTTATACTTAAGTACCTATTGACCTAAATAATTATTAATTAGGTGCGTATAATATTATTTTGAGTACAGCACTTGTGTGGCATAGGCACAAGCCATTTATGTACAAAATTGTATAATAATATATACACCTATTTAATAACAAAAGACTAGAATTCTGTTGGCTAAAATTGAGGAGTGTTTAATGAGAAAGTGGGTGTGGTGAACCTCCGTAGCCTCCGCCGCCGCCTCCGTAACCCTTGTGACCTCCTCCACCTCCATAACCTGGACAGAGAGACAATTACACATGCTGTCATCAACTGTCTGTCAACGCATCTCTCTCTTCATAAGTACTAACTATTTATGAAGTCATCAGGTGTACCTATATGATCTATATCTAATTGTAAGTAGAGTAAAGGGGTAGTAAAGGTGCTACAACAACTACTATAAACTACTACAGTAGAGAATAGAGATCCATAAAATACTTAAATAGCTACAAAAGTAAAAACTACTGTTGTTGTTGTTTCTGTTACGAAATGTGGAGCACTGCTTTCGTTTTAACTCGATGGAACGGTTATGCAATGACACGGTTGACGGTTTTAGTTTATTGGATGGATGAGGAAATAAAGAATGCAATTGCGTGTCGGAATTTCCTCTGCAATTGCTCACTGGGCCATCAAATCAAATCACTCAATCATCTGTGAATAATGGCATTAGGAATTGGGTTACTTGCAAGATACTGTTACGTAGTACTTGTGTGTGTAAGAGATGGAAGGGGGAACCGTGTTCATTGGACCACCGTTGCCTGTGAGTGCAAAGGAAAGAGAAAGTGCGAATTGTGTCATTGTCAATAATTGGGCAGAGGGATCGAGTGTCCTGGTTTGGTTGGTTGTTAGCAAGTAAGGTGTCCCTTGTCGCTCGTTGGTGTGTCGCATCAAATCTCACCCCCACCTCCGTGTCCATGTCCTCCACCTCCACCGCCGTGGGTAGACTTCTGGTGGTGCTGGCCCTTGTTTCCGTGGTGGCTGTAGTAGCCATGGTGTCCCTGGTTCCCGTGTTGGCCCTTGTGTCCTTGGTGCTTGTCATCGTAGTGTCCCTTCTTGTGGTTCCCGTATTTCCCGTGGTGATTTTCCTTCCAGTGGCCGTTGTGGTGCTTTCCGTGGTATTTCTTACCGCCGTAGTCCTCATGGTGATTGCCGTAGTCTCCGTGTTTGGCGTGATGTCCTGAATAGCAACAACAACAGAAAATAAACATTAGTACCAGGGTATTGCGTAAATATTATGGCACAGCAATGGTGGTACTCCATCGCCTTCGTACCTCCAGAGTGATAATCGTCATAGAATTTCTTCTGTTTGCTGTATTCGTCCTAAAATACACAAACAAGAATGAAATTAATAAAAATATCTCAAGAATGCACAAAAATATTGTTTACATGCAAAAGTACTACGAATAGTTGCGAAGAAAGTCAGACAATGTACTGTTATTTTACCTTATGGTAAGTATTATGAAATCCTTTTGTGGAGTGTCCCTTCTTGTGTCCTCCCTTTTTACCATACTTGGCATGTTTGGATCCTCTGGAGCCGTGAGATTTCTTTCCATGATGTTGACCTCCGTTCTAGCGTATCAAAAAGAGTGAGGATGAGTTTTCTAAAAATGGTTTTGCCAAATCTTGAAGGAAAGGATGAAAATCTTTGGTTTGAATTGTTTACCTTGTAGCCTTTAGACTGTCCCGCATTGGATCCATAGTGTCCCTTGTGTTGATCTTTATTGGAGTGGCCTCGATGTCCCTTTTTGTAACCGTTATAACTGTGGTGACCCTTCTGGCCTTTGTGTCCCTGAGAGCCGTGGTGTCCGCTCTTGTATTTACCACCTTTGCTGTGTCCATGACTGAAAAGAAGAGAAAAATTAAAATGTAGTAAAACTGTTGGGATGTTTTTTCATCACTAAAATATGCTGAAAGATTTTCTTCAAAATATGAGGCTGATTTTTAAAATCTGATTTTAAATTACCCGCCATAACCGGTGGCGGCCGTGTCCAAATCCGCGACGGCAGTTTTGTATACGACAGCTGACTCGCTGACGTTTGTGTCCGGAGTGGCAATTGTGTCATTATCAGTCAAATTTCTGGACGTAATATAGTCCGGGAGGAGGTAGACGGGTCGGGCTTTGGTTTCTTCTGCGTGATGATGCCCCTCCCCTGAACTGGACCCCGCGTCTCCTCCACTACCTCCCCCACCACTAGACCCCTCAACGTCATCTGAGTCATGTCCGTCCTCGGAGTCTTGTCCCCCATTGTCGGAAGATGACTCGTGGTCACCCCCATTGTCATCGGAGGAGGAGTAATATTCGGATCCTCCTCCACCGTCCTCATCCTCCTCCGAGTCATTGTACTGCTCCTCAACATCCGCCGTCGGGTTTTCCGTCTCTGGCTGTTGGGAAGCCACTACGAGGTTTTCCTCATCAGGAGACTGCTGTCTGGAGGCTGATGTAGAGGTCGGGAGGTAGAAACCGCCCACCCCAGGCCCCCTCACAATAAGGGGAGCATCCTGTGAGGTGACAAGAGTGACGAAACTAAGGCACAGTGCAGTTGCCAACAAAGCGACAACTGTTGACAGATGGCGTTGACTGTTTCTGCTCGTCGTGGGCATCCTGCCCGCCGGGTGACTTTGCAAGGCTGCTGCCTAAGGAAATGAAAAGTCCCGCTCTTTGGGCCACTGAGCTCACTGAAACTATTTAACTGGAGACATCCACTGAACTCACAACTATTTTTGAAACACAATCTCCTCTATTTTTGAACAATTTAATTTAATTTATTGTTAGCTAGTTGTTGCTTTGTTGACACCTGGACGGCGACTGATGGCCCTCCACTCCCCACTCTCCCTTTTTATATGCTTTCCAAAATATTTTCACCTGACTGACTGACAAGTCAACTCGAGCCCAGGAAGAAAAACAGTTGTAGCGTAAAAAGGATGTCATCATGTCACTCCTGTCTGTAGTGTCTGTAGTACTCACTGTGTCCCACACTTCTTCCTTGTTCTTGCTCGCTTACAGACAGATATCCCCTCAATCCCCTCTCGATATCATTTTATTATATTTATTTATATTTAGCAGTAAAATAATCTCACCTGTACTAAATCTCTTCCTCCTACTCTATATACTTATGTACACAGAGATACTGTCCACATCCTCCACACCAATTTCTTCTCTGCTCCCTGGGTAATTGGTTTTTCACGGAAAATTACGCCCTTCCTCAAACACAAGACTACTACACAAGAAAAACTCCTTCTCCTCAAATTAGAAGTATTGCACCATAACAAATATTTCTGAACACACATAGACAGACATCTTCTGCGTTTCTAAATTCTCCTCATTTAGCAAAAGTTACTATAATTCTATAATTCACTAATCTCATTGTTACTCATTGTTACTACTTACTTACTCATAGTCATCATAACACAGGTAATATCATAATATCATGTCAATGAGCTTTTCTATTTCCATTCAAAGATTTTTCGTGGCTGGGCTTGGCTTCGTTTGGTGTATGTGGTGGCTTGGCTGCCATATCTTTCTTTGTAGGCAGTCATGCCTTTGTTTCGTTGGTTCCTTCGTTGTTGTTGGTTGGATGGTTGCCTTTGCCTGCTTTCGTTTCCCTTCAGTGGCCCGGTGGATGGATGGTAGTGGGTTTTCATCTCAAACATCATCTAATCTAACCTAACTAAAACTTTATTTCTACTCTTTAACTCACCCAAAACTTATTTCAAAGTATATACCTGCTTAATGCTAAATAAATATAACTATCCTCTACTCTACAAATATATACCTAAAAGTATTACTCTAGTTAACTGACTCATTCACGGGCTTCAGCGAAGAAAACGATTAAACTGAAGGCTGAAGTGAATTGAATATCTAAAAAATTGTAACAAGTACTGATCACCGAGAATCTCATATAAAATTCATTCAACTATTCTTTCATTTTCATTCACATGAGATTTATATTGTACTACATAATATTACTATTTATGCTTTATACTATGTACTAGTATACCTACTATAATATACCTTCTCATTAACACGAATCACTGAATTCATGAACTACTTATTTATTGAATGCCTAATTAATATTCTATTTTATAAAGTGCATAATCTTGAGTAATATCTGTAGCATATACGGTAGCAAAGATTTTTTAATTTATCAGGCAAAATTACATGGGATTCCTTATACAGATCTCACACAGTAATTTTTTGATAATTATGAAAGCTACACCAATAATATAAACATGTATTATGCATTAATCATGTTGAGTACCATAAGTAGGGAATAGAAGATCCAAAATGGACAATGAAATGAAATTTTTGAACTATTTACTCCAATTTTATTGGTGTTTTTAAAAAATTACGTATAATATTACTAAATCCAGTTTACCATGTATAATACTACCTAAACATTCATAAAATTATATTATTATTAGTTACGTATACTACTCCAACAAACATAAAGAAATGCTTGTGCTGTTAATTTAATAGAAATAGTTCAAAAACTCGAATGCTTACTCAACTTAGGTATAGAGTTAGGTATACATAGGTACATGTACCTGATAATGCGATGTCATAATATAGCGATAAATGAAGCTAGAGTGTAATAATGTGATATAATAAGAATAAAATAGATCAGTAGATCAGTTTGTCTCTTTGACTGTAATAGGAATTTAATAGATGAGATTGGCATAGTCATTAAGGTATAAGAGGTGAATAAGAATTAAAAGTGTAACAGATATTGCAGCAGAAGGTGTTTAGTAATGGGAATAGGGGAATAGGGAAGATAATGTTTAAGACTCAGGTGAGTGAGTGAGGATTTGCATAGATTGCTAATATTTCTCGTGTTGGTCAACTTCTGCCATAACGAATGTCTCACACCAACTTCTCCATCCAACACAAAAGACGAAACTTCTCTCCAATTTCCTCGCTCTCTCTGCTGATGCTGATCTCTTCTCTCCTCCTCATCATCCCTGCCATCGCATCGCTTTTCGTCTTTCCTCCTTCCTTTGGCTTCCCAGTCGTATCTCTCTCCTGAAAAACCGCAAAGCTGTGTAACAGTGCAACCAACCGAACACTAACTAACTCTGTATAACTAAATATAATCTAGTAGATGTCTATACAATTTATATCACTATCATCAACTATATTATGCACATTATAATTATGGCTACAATTAGTGTACCCATTTAGCTACATTTACAAAACCTTTCTTGGATTTAGTAAGTGTTGATTAGTCTGTAGTCTGTACCACAATAAATATGCTATGTTGTTGCAGTTGTGTGCACTGCACTGTATGTACAATACAATAATATGGGGAAAAGACTTTCAAGATTCATAGATTCATACTCAATACCACACAAATAATATTATAAGAATCGTTTTATATTGACTGTTTTAGGGAACATGCATTTATTAAGTATTAAATACAGCGTATTCAATAATCGTGCTCATTATTGACAACTTTTTGCAACACCTAGGACAAAATTTACTGCCGTTCACCTACAAGATGTATATTATGTGTATCACGGACATTCTTATGGGGATCTTTTTACAGCTCCTAGACTTGGTGGGAGCATTCTCAATATAATATTCCAGTTTCATAACCCAATTATTAGTAAGAAAATTGAAACAATTCGCTAAAATGCACTTTATATGGAAAAATTCCGGAACTATTTTACATTTAAGCAAGTTGATAGACTTTCCATAGTAAAGGACTTTGATGTACATAAATAAACCATACAAAACGGAAATAATCAAGTGGTTGAGCTAAATACTGCACTAAACTACCAGCTATGTTGGTGAAAATAGTCTAAATGACGTATTAGGGTCATTTGGCCCTGAATTCTCACAAAATTTCAAATTTAGATTCATATTTGGATTCTTTATGTCAACAACATTCCAACGATGCCCAACTGTCCATGTTTCAATCGAAAAAATAAGTGGGCGTGGCCATAACTTCGTGGGGATGTGGCCGATTTGGCGTAAAAATTAATATTGGTCTTTCTTATAACTTACTCTATCAGCTTCTTAAATTCAAAGAAATTAAACGGAGAGATAGGTTGACAGACGGACGGAACCATCATTTGCATACAGTGGTTTCTCAACTACTTAATAATTATTGTACCCAGCACGAGGAGTGACCATAAATTTCTATGTGTGTAAATGCATGATCCTTTATTTCACTAAAACTACATTCTTAAATATTCTTAAATTCAATTACAGACCATCTTTGTATAATTATTTAGTAATGGAATAACAAATCCATAATTTGCGAATGCCCCTTCCGATTGATGATTCAAGTTATCCATAGTGTTCTGTATTTTTGTGTGTAATTGTGCATTTAGGTACACATTGTTACTACATGTACTATTTATGTGAGCCAAGTTGCGCACAGTAAATGATACACTACGATGATGCTGTCAAATCTATTTAACTTTAGTTGTAGATAGATACATTAAGTTTAAGTTAGAAATTATTTTTGTAAGCAACGGGAAGATAACGAAGCGAAAAAGGATACGCAGCAAAGCATCTGGATCTAATCATCTCCATTATTAAATGTTTTTACTCTCTACTGCACTGCACTATTATTGTAGACTACCTGAACACTAATTCTGTTTAACTCTATTCTAGTCTCAGCTTTTACATAACACTACTATGTGACAATAGGGAGACCAGCAGATCTTTAAAGCTATTCACTATATATGATCCGATACACATCTAAACGGAAAGTGGCATCACATTACTTCGTGGTACTCAGTACTTACCGTCATAACTTTTAGAAAAGCAACGGAACAGATCACATTCAGCAGATCTTTTTATCGAATCCGGCGCCTCACTTATCTACTCACTCTCACTCTTAATATTATTGCAAATTGCAATCTTTATCTTTATCTTTTGGGAATTGGGATTATCTAGTATTCTAGTAGATTGTTAAACTAGAATGATATGATGGGATAATGACAAGGATCCGCTCTTACACTAATTTCAAGACGTCTGTAAGTGTTACCTAACAAAATGCAATAATAATATATGTGCGAAACAGGGCTTTACTTATAGCTACGATTTATAACAATATATTGGGCAGCTATTGATAATGCTAACTTCCTAGTCGCTAATTGTATGACACAGGTATTTATATTCACTCTCGCTTATAGTATCTGTATTTGTCTATCCTGGATAAGAATAATTATTTTGACATTAAAATCAATTTGCAATTCAATTGAAATTTTAAAAATAAAAAAGAATTTCCCTAAATGGGCAAGTCATCCCAATTAAACTTAACCAAATCATTGTTTTGCTTGATGAATATATCAGCACTTATGGATATTTTACGGGAATGTTGCCACGTAATATTATGTGTCTGATCCCTACATTACGTAATTGTAGGCATATTATGCAACTCAATACCAATGCATGCTAAATATGTATTTGTTCCACAACTGAAGCAGTTTTCAAATGAACCTATTTGATTGACCCTGGGTCCAATTTGGCCCAAAACAAATGAGCTCCTCTTCACAACACAATATCAACTGATGAATACAAAATTAAAAATAATTAAATGGTTCTAAAGTAGCAGCGTCTGCAGACAAACAATAAGGTGTCCTCATTTTCCGCATATTCATTCTATTTTATTTATTCATTGTAAAAGCAAATAGGGATTATACATCTGAATTATTTCTGCCAATGTCCTCGAGACCCTTCTTCAGCCTCGTATTCCTCCTTGTCACTCACGACGGGGTCGGGAACCTTATCATTATCCTCTCCAGATCATAAGGCATCAGGGATCACTTGGTTCTCAAAGTGTTTTCTTGTCTACTCCGTCTAATTGATTAAGCTCCGGAAGGAAATCAAAAATGTTTCGTTCCGGCAGGCTTCCAAGGTCGTCATCAACTTGTTTGCCAAACAGGTCCAATTTTTTAGTTATTAAAGAGGTTGGCAGGTGGGTGCGAATTACGCATATTGCTTACGCATTTTATGCGTAATGCCTGCACCATTTATCTAAAACTTACACTATATGGCATTTGACTTCATCACTCAAATACTCTCCAAGTACACATTAAATATATTAAAAGTTTTGGGAATGGGCAATGTAAATAGGCCAAAGGTAAGATAGGTATAACCCAATGGGGCCCCTCTCAAATTTTATAGTCGTTCAAGTCCCTCTTATCTTTGATAAGTGGATCAAGTTCGGCTTCAAAGGGATATCTGCTAAAACTAGCCTAGATGTGCTTCTCATTATAATATAATTGTCAATGTGTATCCTCTTTCATGCATTTAACGCTTAAGATGGATCCCTATGGTAAATGCGACCCTCTTAATAATTCCTCTAAGGAAACAAAAATGAGATGTTACATGTAAGTATTAATCTGAAGTGTACCACAGTAATAAATGTCTTTAATAAATAAGTACATTCGAATATCCGACAATACGTGAATAATAAAAATCTGTTGACAAGGACATAAGTAATATAAAATAAACCATTTTAAAACGGGTGTAACGAAAATGTGAAACACATAATATGCATTAATAAATTGAGGCACCGCGAGACTCATTTGTGTACAACTAGTATGTTTTGAATCCTGAAAACAGAATAAAGGTTGAATCGCTAAAAGTTAGTAGCAGTTTTAGTGGGATCTTTTTTTAAACTGTGTACATATTTTTTATTTTGTAGCATTGTTGGGAACGAACTTTGAAAAGGACCTAACCAAGAAATGCATGACAGGATAGTCAGCGTTTAACCCTTCTGCGTATGTATGAAATAAATAAGTAAGCATATTAGTCTATGATAATTAATATATGATCTAGTAGTGTCATTGTTTAATTTAATTTGATTAAGGTGCTCTTGTGTTTATTAGAGTATTTAGGAACCAGGCCCAGCCATTATTAAACTGTGGAATCATTTTTTTCGGTAAAACAATCTGGTAAAAAATATGTATTTTACAATTCGCTGCGTTGTTTGTGTTGTGCGGCGTGTTGATAAAATTCTACAGTTTTAAAAATGCTCACGTATTTTAATCAAAGTACGTCAGGAACCCTCCGGAAGACTGTGTGTTAGTAAGCTGAAAAACAGAGTTTTGCAAAACATTTGTGAAATTATGCATCTAGTGTTGACATAATTTTAAAAGTAGTGTTATGTATCTGTGAGAATATTTAAATTTGCTGATATTTTGAAGGATTTTGTGAAATGCATTTGTCAGAGGACATTTTAAGGTTTGACGGAGGGGTGTTGGCGATGAGTGGCGTGTAGAACACGAGCTGCAATTTGTGTTGAGACTTTGTTTTGAGAATTTGAGACTAGAAAATATTTAGTACTCGTCGGCGCGTGTGTAAGAGCGCCCGTCGTCCCCGTACTCATGGGAGTAGAGTCCTCCCCCACCTCTGTAGCCGCGTCCCCCTCCCCCTCCGGAAGATCCCCCGCCGTAATTGCCCCCATTATGCCCTCCGAACTTTTTATTGCTCTCATCCCCATAGCTATCCTTATTTGCTCTTGAGTAGTCCTGGCTCGTGCTGTAACCCGAATTCCCATTGTAACTGTCGCTCTTGTGGTAGCCACCCTTCCCATTCTTCCCGCTTTTTGAATTCTTATTCCCGCTTTGGTAGTGCTTGTTTCGGGGAGGAGGGCGATGGTGGTAAGATTGACGGCGGTTCTTCTTCCTGGACTCCTCCGTCAACAAATCTATTGGCAGGTCTGTAAAGTCACCTTTATCTCTTCCTCCCGTCGGCTGCTGCGCTCTCTCCAAAAGATCTCTCTGTCGTCTCCTCTGGAATATCAACCCCGAGTTTTCGAAATCGTTTTCATGGGATGTCGGTCCGGGTAGGAGGCGGGAGTCCCCCTTCTCCCTACTTCCTCCAGTAGGTTCTGCACTCACAAAATAGAGGAGGAAGAACGGGATCACAGAGATCATCCACAGCACACCACAACCACAACCACCCACCATCGTAATCTGCAAATTAAATATATTCACAAACTATATTTCAGAAATAAATATGTATTTAGATCAAGGTCTCTTTTTACGATTTGACTATTTGTACTTATTATTTACAATTATGTTGTTAAATTCTTTAAGTAGTTGTTGAATTATCTTATATACTTAAAGGTAGTTAGAAGCGAGGACGAAGGAGTTGAGTCGTTGAATGACGATGAAAAAAGCAAGTGAGTCGATGATGAGGACTCTATTGTAAGTTAAGAACACATAAGAATTGAATCTCTCTCTCGCTCTTCTGCGAGTGTTCTTATATGTGACACAATTGTGTAAGATGCTAATGTTCCGCCACAGCGTTTTTCCAAAGTATTTATGTCTTTTGAGCCAAGGCGCACTCCGGTTGACTAATCAGCCGAAAACTGAGAAAAGCGAAAGCGAGGCGAGGCGAACCAAACCAACGACTCCTGCCATCAGAATTACATTTCTGCCCTGCCTGCCAAAATGCCAATAAGTAATGCACTAAAATGCATTCCACTCTAATCAAATGATATTATTAGTATTTATCTTGCTTATCGTCAACCACAACAAGAACAAGAACAACACACTCAAGAAACCAGCAAAAGTCGGCGACGAAAGGAAAGAAGGCGATCCCAATAATTTTCTCTCCACTTAACTAATCCCATACAAGTAATATTATCCACATTAACTCCGTCTCACACAAACGTATATCTTAGTTTTAGCTAAATACATATATTTATATGAGGAGCAAAATTGTTTTATGAATGTATGTAAGTGGAGATCATCGTTAAGCAATTATAGAATTACTTTATAGTGAGACTTGACACGTACCAGATATATTTGTATATTTTATATATTTACTATATTTATGTGAAAATTATATAAAAATACCATCGCAAAGATATTAGTAGTTAAAGCCACTGAAAGTGTATATTTAGTTGTGGTATGTAAGGTAACTACTTATACCGTGTCTAAATATTTATTACATAGCTAAACAGAGATATCCAGGGAAATGCTTCATTTCATTTGAAATCTACAGAGAATTAGATCATAAACTACGCTGCAACATTTTTACGTCACGAAGTGTATGAAGGAGTGCCGAGCAAGTTGGCTTGTTTCCTCTGCATTATACATATTTAGGTACATCTAAATACTATCTGTGCATAGAAGTATGCACTTGCATTTCAACATGCATCCTATTCTACATTAAATTTTAAATTTTAAGATTAGCACCCAAACATATAGCGATAACGCACTACCATTGGACATTAATCTTAAAACAGGGTAAGTTAAATGTGGACAATAATACTTTTCTATTAATTTAGAACAAAAGAGAGAATTCATTTAGACTTCATTTTAAATAGTAGGAGTCGGAGCTTTAGACAATGATGATGTTGACTGTGACGTGACACAGTGACACCTTGAGTCCATAAAATATTATAATAGTAAATATGAATTTGAAGATTATCATCCCCACGATGATGCCACTTTGTCCCAAATCTTTTAATCGCTGACTAAGCAACTGACTAAGCAAATAAGGATATCTTCCATCTATTTAGCATTATACGTAAGGTAATTATATTTTGCAAGTTAGAGTTGTTACAACTTATAAGTATAATGGATGGATTAGGTATGTGCCTAATGATAATATATAAATATTTAATGCTTGCATGGTGAGGGAGAAATATATTTAGTACATAATCGGATGCTGACAGGAATCGATGTAGAAGAGCATAGGGAATGTGAATATGTACCTATTTATGTCACTCAATCCTCGATGGCACCTATATAGCAAGACAGGATGAAGATGAGTGTCAAGCCATTCTGATATAAACAATAAAAAGATCATTTCATGAAGTGAGATGGAAAGACAGAAGAGAATTCTCGAATTTATGATTAGCCCAAATTATCAACACACCTGCTGAACAACAAATGAAGATGTAAAATGTAAATAAGTTCATGTCTTACTCTAAAAAGTGCATGGGCGGCCCGAGATCTTAAACTGTTCAGATTTTGCACATATAATTTACATAGCAATTTGCAATTCAACTCTACCTGCAACATGCCATTACATTTTACATTCCATTGTTAAAGTATTTTATTTGTGCCTACTATTTATTCTTTACATTATACAGCCAGCTACACTTGACCGTCGAAATTATATCACTTTACCCGTAATCCCTGTTGTTTGGTAGATCTACTTTGATTTTTAACTATTATGTAGGAAAAACTGCAGACATAATGTATGTGCTCTATATAAACTTATTATGTAAAACATTTACTTTTCTTTAGATACTTCTCCAAAAGAACGTCATGTTTAACACAGTTATACACTAAAACGTAATATTGTATTGTATGAATTATTATTTACATACGCATGCATACCATAGACAAGGATTGAACAGTTACTTAGGGTTGAAGATTTATATTATAGCCCCTCAGGTATAGTAATCTAGCTATATTTCCACTGCACAATCCACAAAGAACTAAATGGACTAAAATTGTCGGATAGCCAAATGTGTAGATAATTGTGCAAGATTCGTAATTCGTGTAATTCTTAAGCAGTGAATGTAAATAAGGAAAGCGTATTTATTTATGCACAGATATGTAGAATGGATGGAAGAGGATCAAAACTGAGTGGGTGAGTCTATAAATGGCTTATCGACGCCAGGCATCTTATCTGTAGTGTAGTACGGCAACCTTTCTTAATTATATTTACTTTCCGTATAGGGGCAATGAAGAGATATTTTAATTTTGCAAATGAATGATATGGTCAACTCTGTCTATCTCAACTATGTATCTACTATCTACGTATCTGCAAATCCGCCTCCCTCCGTCTAAAGACAATGCAAATTGCAATCCATTTCTGCCTGACAGAGTGACTCACTCCAAGAACAAGACAACTCACAAGAAATAAGCTAAATGACAAATCGGGGACACAAATAATAAATATGCAATAATGCAACCGCTATTTGTAGCTCTAACTATCAGATGTAATAGTACAGATAGAATTAGTCGAATCTTTTTTCCTTCTTCTCAGTTTATATTACTATTTATATTATTTTATATAAGGACACTTTCGTATGCGGTGTAGAGTAAATCAGATCTAAAGAGAAATTCATAGAAGTATGTATCTTGATCTAAAAAATTATCCCTGACGCTTAAAAATACTACAATGAACTCCATAAACAGTTTTTGTGTTTGCGTTACAAATATAAGCAGGAATGACCATTTATCTTGTGCCAAGCCAACGAGAAAAAGTTTATGTGAATGAATGTTAAAGTGTCGCACATTTATGTCCGAGATTGCATAATAGGTACTCGTATTTGTATTTCTATAGAATCAATTTAGTGCAATTTCTACAAATGCGACGTGAAGCAAATGTAATGTATGCGTAGCTCTATATTTACCTACCTGGTTCTGGTTCTGGCTCTGTAGGGCAATTTGCAAAAATAAACATTAGAATATAATATGTCACAATCATAAATAGACTGCCCATTGGATAATATACAGAAAAGAGATAAACTGAGAGCCGCATTTTACTCAGCGCCTGTCACTGAAAATTGCACTACTGAAAACCAATTTTAACTGACATGACATTTAGTTAGCATTAGCCATTAGCAAAGTATTAAGCCCACTTTTCGATAGATAGAACTAGTGTTTCATCGTACCCGGCAATCACAACAATGTGGGTCGACCGTCGACCCACACTAATAAATGTATATTAAAGTAGCACTGACAACACCAGCCACACATTAGTTTAATTTGAACTTTTCAAGTGAGAATTAACCTCTTTGCGAATTTCAAACTATTAAGATTGTCGACTAACGCTCTGACTCTGAACATTATCTATTCCTTCGGCTTCCGGCATAATTTGACCCCTTTTAAATTTGATGTCCTGACCTGCCCCCAATCCCGTCCTAAACTTAATTTAATTAATAATGGCATTTTTGGTTTTATATTGTATTGTAATACTCATATTGTACTTTGTTAGAAAATATGAATTAAACTAAACTTATTGCATGCATTAATGTATGTACACGCATTTTACGTGGTTGTGATAACTGATGTTGAGCCAGAGAATGGAAAATGGAACGTACCCCCTTTCAATACACTATGACGATCACGTAATAAATGGACGCTCCCAAAAAAATATGAAGTGAATAGTCGGTCCCATCGGTCTAAGAAACTAAAAACCAGACCCACGTGCCATGTGATATCCCAATAGTATATGAGTATAATGTGTATGACATAATAAGGATTTGCTGCTGACCTGGTCTAAATAATTGTATGCTTGCCGAAAGTACAATTCATGTCTGCTCAAGTGAAAACTAGACTAATTCGCTATTTTTTGCAAAATTCAATTCTGTACTTAGTACTCTACTCACTATACCTACCTATATAGGTCTATGCTTTGCAAATATTAGCCATTAAAAAACTCAAAACTAGAATGCGAGATGGGGAAAATCTTTTTTTTTTTTAAATTAAGATACAATAAATGAACAATTATTTATTTTATTGTAGTTGTATGCTATTTACTGATAATGAAACAGAAATGTCAATAAAAGAATTGGAAATGGGGAATAATGCACGACAGAGTTGTAATCCTTTTGTGATCAAATGTTCTCAAATAATTTTATGCACACACTTACTGTGTGTATGTGTGTTTCTGACTTACTTTTCTGACATTTTAATGTATCTCTACATTTTCAGTCTCATTTAAGCGTGAAGAAACTATATAACTCGATAATGCGTAAAAATTAGCTTATAGGCATCAGCTATAAATATAACTTTTAGAATAAATGTTCCATTTAAGGATATAAAAGTTCATTCAGAAGAGGATACACTATTCTTTTCAATCTAAATTATGCGTATCTGTAGTGTATCTCAGCAAATCTGTAATAATGTAGGAATAGGAGCAACGAGCAAGTCAAGTAAGAGATAAATTCTTTCAACTTGGTTGAATATTGAATTGCATTGCCGTGCCGACATAATGGTTTCCTTAATTTCTTAAGAATTCATAGAAAATCGCATTTCCATACGCAGTGCATCATCTCTTCCGGCCTACTTTTAGATAATCTCATGCATTAAGTACATTATTTCCCTTGCAAAATGTCAAATATAGTTCACATGATAGTGAAGTGACGGTAATTCTAATATAGCCATCCAATACATAATAAAGGTACGTACCTTATACTCACCTGAAAGTACGTGGGAAGATATTACTTAAAAGATTGCCTCATCTTCATCACACATTTATGTATTCTAAGTAAAGAAATAAGTATTTTGAAATGATGATCTAATTTATGTATTTATTATTAGTTTTATTTCAAGCAGTTCGTCAGGTATTTTTATGCAGATTAATATTTTTGTCATCAATCCATAAGTAACAAATTTCCAAGGAGTTAGTAATTATTATCGAAATCTCTTCCTCCACATTCAATTGCAACAATATACTTATTACTTATAGTGCATACATGCGTCGTACGTACTTAATTCTAATTCGTTTTATCCCTACCGTTAAATAAGTAGGTACAGTTCATGGAGTTCAATATATATGTAATAGGTACTTTGTATATATTTGTAATACTTAATTAGTCTGCAAAATCTGTATCTAATTTAGTATTTAATTATATAATTACATACTCACAAATGGATAAGTAAGGTAAAAAATACTGCTATCAGTATAAATAATTAAGTAACTAACTGTTTGCACTCCTTAATAAAGCGGTCAACAACGAGATTTGGCAGTGAGCTATTACTAATTGGAAGTACATTTAACTAACTACTTATATACATTTAAATGGATACAAATATTTAATGCTATGATTTGTATACATCTAACTGATTATTTCTAAAACAGGCTCATTTGGCAACTACAGATATTTACTTCTAGTTTTGCCAATATGTATCACTATGTTACATTATTCTGCATACGTGTCTATTGTCAACCTAATCTTTTCTATCTGTCACCGCCAGCAAATTTTTTATCATTAATCATTACCTTAAGGTAAACTGCCAATTTGCAATGCATTACAATTACGATACATGCTAAAAACTACACAACAATAAATGCTGGTGAGCTAGAATTATTCCTTTTTACTTTTTCCACACAGACCACAATGCTACGTAAAGCGTAGACACTAAATTACAAACTACATACTATTAGAACTATAATGTAAGTAAGCTAACTACTACTTACGTAAGTAACTATCTAATAATAACATTTTTCAGTAACGTTAACTTCGTATGTTTATTGTATTGTATATTTAACTAGGCATTGCTGAGTTATACTTATTTTTAGTAGTAAATACATTTACATAACATTATACTAATAGTATGTTGCTGTTTGTAGATGCATGGACATTTTTATTGTATTACATATTACTACGGTAGCTGCCTTAAGTTTTATTTTATACGTCTCATAATATCAGAAAACATTTAAATCCTAAATTAGATACCTGCTCCTTACGGAATATAAGTTATATTATTTCCTTACATTAACACATATTGTAAGCATTAAGTTCACATTTACATACGTATTGAAGTAAGTCTCTTTAATATTTCTATAAATTAAAGAAAATGTGTATCTTTCTAAATGTCTTCTGTAGAGTTACTGTTACGATCCATTCCTCATTTATTTTTTTTGTCTAATTCTCTTCCCTGTAAATGATAAATGTATACTTTTAGGATTATTTTTTCCGGCAGAGATGGTAAAGATGAAGACGAATATTTCTTCGGTATGTAATAATAATTAGGAATGTATATTATGCAATGATAGATGGAAGTTATTTAAGCATAGAACATCTTATAGAAATACTACTACTTAGTGTGCGTTTTATAATTATCTTTTATTGATAAAAGCAGTAGGATTCGTGTATCTATAACTATAAGGGTAATGCTAATAATGATTATATGAATGTCACTCAGAAATAGCAATCACCTGGCTGGCAGAAGCCCTTTGTATTTATTATATATACTGTGTTTAGACTTATATAACGTAAATTCATTATTAGTATGTAATAACAGATACTTATTAGTCTATCTGTTTTGACTTATTTCTTATATTTTTATTTTTGTAACTAGTAAGTGTAAGAACAGATCCTTAGAATAAAGTATTCATTACATACAAGTATTTATTTATTTCCTTAGCAGTACCATTACTAGGGAGTCATTTATTGATTTGAGTCTTCCGTTCAGTTCACTTCCATCTTTAATATCTATTCTGTATTATTAAGTATTAAATTACTTATAATATTTATATCTACATTTAGTATTACATTAATTAGTTAGTTAAGTAGTTTTTCGTTCGTTAGTCAGCTCTGCTTCTGCTTATACTCAATTTCTACATTAGAACCGCCGAAGTTTGAATTTTGTCTTTGTATCCTTCCGTTGAGATCTTTTACGTGCCATGGAAATGTTGTATTTTGCCATCAGCTATGGAAATAATTAAAAAATGTTATTTACTGAAAGTTGGGCATTTTAATTATCCTTTCAATGTTTGTAGTTTAATTAGTTTTGTTGGATTTGCATACCTCTGCAACAAAGTCCGTGTATACAATGTGATTATGCGAATTTTGGACTTTGCGTGGGTTGTTGGAATAAGGAATTCCCTTCAACTTCATTTCTACTATTTGTTGTGGCGTCTTCAGCTGCGGAGATCGAATGGATTGTGGGGTCTGCAACCCCCAATGGATGGCAAATATAGGTGTCAACACCCAAAACTTCCATCCTGACATGCGGGCTTCTTGCACCTACGCAAAACAAGTATCATGTAATTAGATTACATCAGTACTATATATTAATTTGTGATGATTACCATTTTAGTAATAATAGGAACCCCTTTTTCTTTTTTGACTTAGGTTAGTTATTTGCCAATGGAAAGAGTATTAATAGAATATACAGAAGTACAGAAGAAATTTGGGTTTAGATTTAAAATTAAACAGTCACTACACAGCAGTCTTTTACAGAAACAACTTACTACATTAGGCTAGGGATAAATTTAATGCAGGGATTTTAATGAATTCTCACAGAATTGGATGAGTCAGGGAGCTTGAACAAGGTAATTTTCCTTGACGAATCCTAACATCCATTCCCTTATCCCTTTCTGCCTTACAAGAACTATGTCAATTTATATTACACCCACCATTTAAAACAGAATATCACCTTCTTACTGAGCTAGTTTATACATGGTTACCTTTACAACTTATTTGCATTCTCTAACTATATGCCTAACTCATCTCTCACTTCTTCTAATAAAAAATCTCGAATCCTTTCGAAAAATATAATTTCTTGAGAGGACGAGTTCATGTCCACATTTCACACTCTAATTTTAAGTGATTCAATACTAATACTACACATAGTATATTTACCTAAATAATAAGTAAGGAAAATCTACACAAGAACGCTTTACTTTATAACTCATTAACGGCAAATACTTTTGTTTAATGTTTTAGTACATAATATTAAAGATATCTCTAAATTTGCAAGTTATGCTTGCAGAAAAAAGAATTTGCTAAAGAAATGTGTTGCATTGGCTATACCATATAATACACATTTGATAAAAGTGTATTAGTAATATAGTAATTGTAATATTAGATAATAAAATCATCTTAATGTAACTGTACCTGAGAACTTCTAGTGAATCCGTACCCAATGAATCTTTCATCATGTATTGGAATGGAATCTGAACTGACGTAGAATGGCTCGTAGTGATTCATGCGACTATCCACTGGATGGGATATCTTCACTGGACCTTCGTTCACATTCGTTGAAACCCAACTGGATAAAATTAATTATTGAATATATATAATATGAAGATGTATACGAGAGTAATAATTAACTAATTGTAATTAACGAAAAGAGAATTCTTACGTGGAGTAATTAGTTGCCCAGTGTCCATATCGGTAGATCTTCAAATGGAATTGTCGTGCAAGTCCTTTGTTGGAATAGGCTATCAACTGACGCTTCGTGTTTGGGTAGGACACAGATCTCTCCAACTCATACACTGGAATCACAAACGCACATCTGCAACACAGCAAATTATTTATGTTTATTTAATCATCCTCATGCATGGAAATCCAAATTGTTTAAAATATCTACCGCTAATTAAATCTGCAATCTCCTTCATTATATCTTCTGTCATTTACATAATATATAAAGTCGGACTCACTTTGAGCACTTAGCACCTGGAGTCTCATAAAATGCCTGGAGCATGGACGACGAATTGACTCTAGGAATAATATCTACATCAGTCATGAATACCCACGAAGTTCCGCAACTCTGGGACCAAATAAACAAAAATTGCAATTAGAACGTATACACAGCGGAAATATTTAACTTATTTATAGATTACATAATTTATGCCATTCTCCCTGCAAAATGGAGCAATTTATTTCTATAACTGAAATTGAAAATTTTTTTTTTTGAATTGAAAATTGTTTTATTCAAGTGCCATCGAATTCAGTACAATCTTTGTTCTGTTTTTCAACAGGCAGCACCG
>JAQFYC010001612.1:0-32441 GCA_034694165.1 Tomocerus mixtus | reverse complement strand
AATGTATTAATGTTCCTAGCAATATAAGTACCACACAGATGTGTGGAAATTGTCTAGTATATATAAATAAATAAATAAATAAATAAATTACTTTAAGAATGTATTTTAAGTATAACTGCACTTTGTACCTACAAGTACGTGTGACGAGACGACTTTCTGTTTTAAGCTGACAGATCGGGTGGCTTCGTGATTGCGTGCCTAGCACAAATTCGGAATAATGAATAATTGCACAGAATTATACCCTACTGTTATATCCATTTTGTGAAGATAAACTTACTAGTTACTACTCCACCCATTCATTTCATACAAATAATATTGTACCATATCTATAGGTACTTCAATATATTTTAAGATGAGATCGTCATTTATATGGACAACTATCTGTATATACAAGTTGTAGTTTATATTGAAAGTCAGTTTGTTTTAAACGTACTAGTACGATTTAAACCAAACAAACAATTATCAGTATGGTTCAACCCAACCTAGTCTGGTTCGGAACTTACCAGTATGGTTTAAAACAAACTAGTACAGTTTAAATAATTAATAAATCAATTTTATTTTATTTAATAGTTTAGTTTAATTAGGGTTAGCAGCATAAGCATTCTTAATGTATGTTTAGTAAACAATCGTTTTGAACCATGAACCCCACATTATTTCACTTTAAATCTAAGTAATGAAATGATTTATTACGTATTGATCAGTACGGTTTAAACTGTTCTAGTTTGCTTTAAATTATACTACTACTAGTAATTTCCGAACTAGACTAGGTAGGTTGGATTGAACCAATCTGATGATTTCTTGTTTGGTTTAAACAGCACTACATAGTAGTACCTAGTACGGTTTAAAACAACTGAGTTTCAAGATAAACTGCAACATATACCTATAGATAACTTCGTTATATTGCGTTTATACATAAAACAATGCATATCTCATAATCCCAAATCGCCTAAAAATTGGGCAATTATTTAATTATTAACCCCCACTTTTAGCATAATATCAATTAAAGTGCATGGAAACTAATTTCTATACTATGCTGTGGGTAGCAATCCTGTACGGATGGATTACATTTTATCAGCAGCTAGTTTAGTCAGTATAGTATAGTCACGAAAGTCAGGATATCCGCTATCCCTATATACGTTCTTCTGGAAAAATTAAACGATGTGGTATAGCGAATATTATACGGCATATATTTTACATCAGAATGTGTGTATGTATAGGTCTACGTACAAATTTTTAAGGCCACATAAACTTTGTATTTACATAAAAACTTTATACTATGTACTAGAAGAGAAATTATGGGGAAGTATATTTATACCTAGAAGTAAAATATGACGGATTATGTAAATTACACCCATTATATTGAGTGAGTGAAACAACCATAGTTTGAAGTTTGCATGTATTATGTATGTATAGTAGAAACTTTTACTCAAAGAACAGATGTACCCATTTGTGTACATTTATAGTACAGCAGGCACAGCATTCATTCAACCAGAGCAGAACTTCATTATAAACTGTAATACAAAGCTTCAGAGTTCAGAGCAACAAATGGCCACTATTATTAAACTGTATAGAGGCAATACACTTACTTACACTATAAAATATTCCAAAATTGATGCATTTATATATCCCCACTCCTCACAACATTGCTAGCTTTTTGTATGTTACTTAATACTTTAAATAATCATTAAATATTATGGAAATATTGTACATATGCCTTTCACAGGTATGTCATTGAAAGAGAATATAATTATATGCTTCTATAGTGCCACATGAAACTACTGCAGTAACTATCGCTTGCAGCTGTTTATGTAAATGGTGTTATTAATGGCTTGACTAATTAGCCAAATTCATTCATTCTCCCTGGGCGAATATTTGAAACGGAGCAGTTATTTATTGCAGACTTACTCACGCATATCCGAAATATTCTGTTGCTACTTGCTCTTGCTACGCCATACCAAGATAAATATACAAAGTAGAATCCTAAATAGAAAACATACGTAGAGGAAGTATATCTGCATATAATAACATTATGTGCAATGTCATGTAGACTGTAATAAGGCTAAATAGATCCAGGATTACACGTACATGTCTATTGGCTGAAGCTACTGACTAACTGTACCGTATCTTCAGTGTAGTATATAGTACATATTTAGAAAATTTTCATTTTGCTAGTGTGTAGAACATTGCTGTGGTTTTGAGTGTGAGTTTAGAAATCCATCAGATCAATTCATACCTCTCACTGGGTGCTATTTTACCTCCTGAAGTATTTTAAAAGGACTGTGAGCATTTTTGAACCACATATCATGATTTCATGGCTATGGAATTAAGTATCGCACTAGAAAATTCGGAACGGTCTTTTTACTCCGGGGACATTATCAGAGGCAAAGTCTTGTTCAATATCACTAAGCCAAATGCTGTTTTGCTAAACGGGAGTAAGTGTATGGGAAAGCTATGGGCCATTATTATAGAGGGTTAAAAATGCAACAAGGTCATGTTTGATATCTTTGCATTTCGTGTTTCATTTCAGCTATCAATATAAAATTTCAAGGAAAAGTGGAATGGGAATGGCAAGAAAGAAAGTTCAATGACGACATTTCGAAAAAAGTAAAGAAAAGTCATATCTACTTTGAAGATGGCTATCGATTCGGATTGGGTAAGGAATAATATTCTTATACGTACAATATAATAAGGTATAGATAGATGTAACCTATCTGTCGTATAATGCATTTTACATGTAAACTATCCTTTATTATATTGCTTGTTGTAATTAGTAGTACAAGAACTTAGTATTAAGTATATGCATTAATTGCAGGCAATTCAACAGAGAAAGATTTCATTGGAAACAATCTGTATGAACAAAAATCTATTGAGCCCCTTGATGATTCGGAATATTACCAGGAAGAAGACAAATACATATTTCCATTTGAGTATTGCCTCCCGGAAGATCTTCCTCCTTCTTTGTCTTGCAAATACGGAAGTATTTTATACACCATAGAAGCAACGTATAGGGAACTGAGAAAAAGAAAAGCTGAAAACCTGGAAGCTAGTCAAGATGCAAATTGGATTATTTGCAAAGCAGTTAGATGTAACTTTGGTGTTAATAGTACACTGGATTTGAATAAGTTAACATATTTACATGCTCACCAACCAATGCAAGTAAAGGACTATAGAAATGTTTGCTCGTTTTTCCATTGCAAATTGAGTCCTGTGTTTGCAACTTTCAAAATAGAAAAATGTGGATTTGCCCTGGGAGAGGAAATACATTTTAATGCAGAAATTCGTAACATGTCTTCAAGAAGTGTACAAAATATACAAATGGGGATTTTCCAGGTTATTATTTTATCACATTTGTTACATAACTATACACATTCTCTGACATTGGCAAATTAAATATCTGTAGTACATACATATAGTTTCCTTTTTGAAGTTTAGAGAGATTGTATTATTATTTTGCAGGAGTTAACGTGTACAGCTTTAATCGAGTGTGTAACGTACAGACATGTCTACAGACGGAAAATTACAGATATCTGTCATTTTGATATACTGAAAGGAGATTACGATCATTGGGAAGACAAAATATTAGTACCCATTATCCCCCCTACATGGAGCGACCCGGAAAACATTATTGAAATAAGATATTTTGTTAAAGTAAGATGGTCAATATAAAACTGGAGCTATACTGTACGTATATAAGAAATACTAATTATAGTAATTCGTTGGTCGAAAACATTTAATTGTGTATTTAGCTCTCCATGAAGATCTTTACACTTCCATTACAAACATTGGAATTGACGTTACCTATTGTGGTTGGAACTATTCCAATCAGACCAAATATTAATGTTGTGGCTGCTCAAAATCACACCAACTGTATACGTAGTGAAGATGGTAACGATGATAACTACATCGATGAAGATTTATTTGGGGAAGATCCTGAAGGTTTGTGAATCAATACATATGACACCCAATATTATTATTCGAAAATGAGCAAAATCCTTGTTATAGTCTACGTAAAGAGTATGAATATTTACAAACAATTTCATCAATTTAACAAAAGTTTGACATAATATTTAAACATATATCCCTCATTGTTGTATAGTAATGGAGGCATTTCAAATAGATGAAGAAGCGGACATGACGCAGTATTCGACATTGTCAGCCGTGCAATTCCCTTTAAGAACGATAAGTGGTGCTGTGTTTGAAGCTGAAAACAGGCATACTAGTACAGGCACAGCAGGGAGAGGGAATCCCTTGCATGAAAGCCTCTTCCCATAATAAATGAAAAACAAACCCCTAAAATACTTAATTTTTACAAAATTACCGATCTGAACGCATTATTCTATAATTACATAATGAAACATAACCGGCTGAAATGTAAAGAACATATGGATATGAAATTTAAAAAATTATATAATTGTAGTATCTATCTAGTCATGCAAGAAATCTTAGTTGTGTATCTAGGTTATTAATCTTTGTCTATCTCTCTGTCAATGTTATTAGTCTACGCTTAGTCTTTGGTGGCCAAAAATGTACCATATTATTATTATTATTATTATATTATAGGTATTCATAATATAACAATATAATTTGCGATAATTTACATAAAAGGGCAACGGTATTAAGAATTTTAAGAAGTACTTCAAGAAACAAAAACTGTGTTCCATGGCTTTAACACGCTTAGTAAATTTTCGGAATTCATTTTTTGAAAATCATAGTATCTATATGTACATCTCAAAACAACGTTGGTTTTAGTTGTTGTAATACTTATGGAAGCTTATTTACCTACCTAAAGATAAGTAACCAAATACTAATAAGTTAATGAGTATCAGCTATGTAGTATTCTGTTCTAATATGGAGTAATTTTATACCATAATGTGTTGCTACTCAATTATTAAATAATATAGTGTTATAATTATTTATCTATGTACTATCCTTTATTATTAATCATTATACAATGTTAGCTTAGGTAACATATTGTAGCGTAGCCTGCACAAAGGAAGCAAAAAAGATGAAAGCAAAAAATCATGGCCCTAAAATATTCCCACGCCCACAAATACACGCACTAGTCTAAAAGTAATCTGTGACAGAAAGTAATAATCTAAACTTATAGTTATAATAACAATTTAATCAAAAAAAATCGAATGGAAATCTATTTTTCGTGAAATTGTAATGTGATTTAAGTAAGTAAGTAACATGACAACAAAAGAGTCAAATGATTACGCATGGGATATGCATTGTATTATTATTATAAAACAAATGGTTAGTGTTTATTTTATGAAAAGTTTGCTTTGATTATTACATTTTTGGTCTATGCATGCATCTGTCTTGGTATGAATATTGCATTTCATATCTTTTTACCAGTGAAAATTGAAATTAATTTATTCAGAATACAATTTTTGGTGCCTGCCACTTCTTCGAAGATTTTAACTTTAGTGTGTAGTGTAAGGCCGTGAGTTTGAAGTTGTTGAGAATCAATTTTTTCCCTTCCGTGAAATATTTTGTTCATTTCTTCATTCCATGAATTATGTATTTTCAAACTCAACGTGATCTTTGGTGTCATCTAATCACTGGAACTTTGCCACACGGTAAAATCGCTCAAATGATATCACAATAATATAATTTTTGCAACACATCGTGATTTACTTAGGAAGTAAAATTATATAACAAAATTTCTATTTGCCTCTAATATTTGCATCAATGCTGTTCCATAGAAATATTTGTAGAATCTACTACTATGCACCTATACCTATGTATTTATTCCATCATTTTAGCAACTGTGCTAGCGGATGCTTATCAAGCATGGATATTGATAGGAAAACTAGGTCAGCATCTAGCAAAACGAAAACTGGAACTGTCTTCATGGCCTGCAAAATCCACTACTAATACGACATGTAATCAGCGTCTATTTAAAAGCAGATGCGTTTACTTGATTTACAGTTTTGAGACCTGGTCAACTCTTCAGGATTATCAAGGTACACTTGTCAACTAAAAACTAGGAAAAATACTGAACATTTACCGTAATTAAAAAGGTAGACAGGTCTATGTTAACAAAAACTTTTCATTCTGTAGGCGCTTGTGGTGTTGATTCAGGAAGTTTGCGTCTTTCTCCCATCCAAGAGAACGAAATAATAGAAATGCTGAGCTGTTTTAACGAACTTTTGAAAGAAGTGAAAATTGAAAAGCAAAACTATATTTCTAATCAGTCATTTATGAATGATCCAAGATGCCAATCAGCTCCTGATTATATGAGATACAAAAGATGCCCAAATAAAAAAGAAGCAGAAGTTCGTATCGATATAGCAGGTGCTGGAGATCAGGGCAAGAATTCGTATTCCAAGGTCCGTAATACGAAATTCAAAGATGAGAATGAGACACTTCAAGAAGATAGTGAGCCTACATGTGAGGAAGAGCCGCCCCAGGAATTTAGTGTTGATATCTCTGGAGAAGAATCCTCCGAAGACGAGTCTAGCAGCGGTGAATCTGCAACAGGGAGTACCGTCGATAGTAACACTGAGGATACTCTTGATGACGATGTTTCATTTAAATCGGCAGAACTAATCAAACGTGTAGCAAATATGTCGAAGCGGTCCAATAGCTCAGACAGTTTAATTGCTAATGATGACTATCATGAAAAACAGCCTTCGGAATCTGAGGAATCGTCCCACCAGGATGATATTCCGGAAAGTTACTCCAACTGTGTAGGTATGAAATCTGGAAATTGTTTATTATGTAATATTACGCAAGATATCAAGGCAACTAGGTAATAGGTACTTTGTATTTGTATATAATTTGATCAGAAATGTTGGCAAGACTAAATGGAATATCTATGTGCGAATTTCAAAATTGTATCGGAGATATCTTGGAGGAGGAAGAGGAGAATGACCTCTCCGAAGGCTCATCTTCCGGATTTGAGATAATTGATTGTGAGGACGAGGAATATTCGCTTTTCGATGAATTCGTTCACGACCTACCACCACGTCCACATACATCTTAATTTTTAAAATTGGTTATAATGTGATTGCTAAAAGATATAGGTAACTCTTTAATTTTGAAATATTGGTATATAACCTTTGGGTTCAAGTGAAATTCGTACATTCATGTAGTTCATTACTGTTACAATACGATTCAGATTTATGCAGCTATGAAATATCTCCCTGAAATTCATTTATGTGTACATATATAGGTAGAGACATATTTACTATTCCATTAGCTTTTAATTGTACTGAGTGAACCATTATTATAAATGCGTGAAACAATACTTAATCTGGAAAATAAAATGGGTTTGCTACGGCTACAATTTGGTACGCAGTTGTGATGATAAGTCAATTTGGTTTAGTTAAATAAAGGAATCATAATCATTTAATCATATGGTAAGATTTAGCCACAAATGGATATATTCTGTTTAGTTGATATGTACGTACTGAAAACCTCAACATACCAAAAATACTGTCACCGTGTCACTGTAGAAATTTCGCCGTATACTTTCATAGTATTATTGCACGAATATAAATAGAGCAATTCAATAGTGTTAGCATATTATCTATTTATTGTGCATTAAATGATTTAAACTGACCAACATATACATACTTAGTATTATGAGTGTATCAAAAGGTCAATAAAAGAAGATAAATTCAACTCAGAATACTACGTAACTTTTAAACAGTTCTAATACGATAAAAAAATACTAGAAAATCCTTCTGCACATATTTAGGAAAATTAATATTGGTATATCCTCGTTGTTGATATGACGTAGACGTAGGAAATTCAGCACCAATGTACGTTCATTTTACTTGTTTAACAAATAAAGCTGCTTTGCTCGTATGAAATAAAGGCTTAATCTGTGTATGTGTACTAGTATATAGTAGTGCATATAAATTTAATCGTGTATGTGTGCATTTTTTCCGTCTACTAAATAATGTGCCTATGTAGTTGTTATGTACTTTTGCATATATACACTATGTTATTGACAATATTAATCATACTCTAAACTATATTTACAAATATAAGTTATAAGCGCATACTGTACTATAGAAGGATATGCCTTCATCTGGATAACTTTTATAATGGGCAATACAGCAATGTGTTAGTATGGTTTATGGTGCTGTACACATTATTCCTCAGCATGTTTGCATTAGTGATGGAATGAGAGATGTTTGTGTTATGTACTGATACACACTGGCTAAGACAAATATAATCACAGGGAGTTATATGTTTTATGCATAAATAGCATATTCCTATGAATCTGCTCTTATATAATAATTTGGCTTGTGGTATGTGTGGTTATGTACTGTATATATGTATACGTATATGCAATTATTTATTAGCATAAAATAGCGATAGTTGAGCTGAGAATCGCAAAGTTGCCAGTCCAGTGAGAGGACAGCGTAAGGAATTACGCATATACTTACTTGTTATTCCTTGTTGTTCCATAAGAATTACACTTGCAAAAAAGGCAAGGACTTCTCAGAACTCGCAGACCATTCCTCGTAGATAAACTGTTAATGGTGTTGTTGGATTGAGTAGAACTTCTTACGACGAAATGCCTGAAGGCAGAGCCATGTCTTTCTAAAACTACTTTTGCTTCGATATAACTAACACTGGTTACATAGTTTGCTTTTAATCTTCTAAAGAAGAGCACATGATAATACACGACTTAATAAACCACAAAGCGAAACCTAGATATCCGACAATTATTAGTACGATACATTATCCTCTTTAGTTAATTATTCATGTTCAATACAGTTTAACTTGCAAATTGTGTTTAGCATTTTTAGTAGTTGTCTGATCGTATTATGAGGACACAAATAAAGAGTAACGTGCCGCAATTCGTACGAAACCCGACACTATCTAACCAATAACTGATACTATCTAGTAACTACTATAAATATCACAGAAGTGAAGTTTAAACAAACTAATTACGGTAATGGCACTGTGGAAGAAAGTTCAAACTTTAGATGAGACGTCCCTGGTAGCGGTTGACAAATACTACGACGAAAACTTCCCAATAGAAGTCAGGAATCTTTTCGCAACATTCATTGAAGACGAAGTATTGTAAGTTATTCCTCTGATTTTACAATGGCATCAATTTATCTTAAACTTGTGTGTACGTAAAATATACTTAACTATTTACCTTTACTACTTAACCATTTCAATTCTTCAATCATTTCGCTTTATTCTTATTTTAACATTACTGCTTACTATAGTTGTGCTTACGCTGCTAAAATAGTAGCGCTATAAGCATCAACCGCTACATGTATTAATATCCTTATCCTCACTCATTGCCAGTTATGCCAGTCAAAGAAGTGACCACTGAGAAGAATTATTTACTATTGCAATTACATGTGGAATAATGCATGCATAAAATTTCTCAAACCATGTATTTACACACTGTTTAATACATGTGAAGGTTGACACAGGCTAAGGAAGGTGCGAAGAAAAATTAGCTGCATAAAAATAATTTTTTGATGCACTTACGGTACTTGATAAGTGAGTGTACAGAATACACAACAAGGTGACAATTATATTATTGAGGCAATTAAAAAGGAGACACAGCAAAAAATGCCTTTATATAATTAGTAGTAATCCTTTTGCACACAACAAATATCATAAATATAACAATATCCTATTATTTTCCTTATTCGAATTAGGCAATGCGACTAAAAGCTCTCATTATATCTTTTTTCTTATCAGAGAAAATTATAAAATTAACTTTAATTAAGTATATCCTGGCATGATAAGTTGTTGTGTTATTCCTTAATAGATGAGTCGTATTTATCTAATAAATATTGATAATAATCAATTCCTGGAAGTCTGTTATAATTATTATTGTACAATCTCACGACATTATAAAACAGGTGTGCAATTTAGTAGTACTTTAGAAAACTAATAAAAATTGTCTTTGACGAATAAAAAACATTTACACTTCAGTGTATACCTATAATGTATAATGTAAACAGTTTGATCTTGATCTACTTGAGAAAAACCGTTCTAAGTGATTTTATAGGGTATTTCTTCCTTCTCTGGCAAAATAAGGGTATCATTACTGGTAATGCCGAAGATAATGCCAGGAATGATTGGGTATTACTAGTAATGACTAGGGAGTACTGGTATAGCCGACCCCTTCTTTGGCGTTACTGGTATTGCCTATAGGAATTACCGGTAATGCCTTTACCTATTTTACCGGTACCTCTACTCTGATAAATCCGATTTTTGTAATTCATGACAAGTATTTACAATCATTGTAGATCATGATTTATTTATGTTAAAGTTAGTTCAAGAAGCCATTTAGTACCATTGTTTCTTTTACGGTTAAGCCTAGTAGCGCATTGTATTGTTAACAATTCGCTTGTTAGAACTTCGTAATTTAGTAATGTAAAAATGTAAAACATGTAGTAGCCATTCTATCTAAAGTTTCTCTTGCTCTGGTTAATCTATACTGGATGAAATATAAAATCTGTATTCATTGTATTCATTAATTCAATTTCAGTGGGAAGCAGCTGGATGCGGACAATCCAAACCATTTTCCGTTAATATGTAACTTCATTAATTCTTTAATTGAACAAATAGACACACGAATAAAGACGGTGGATGTTGATCCTTTCTACATACGGCAAAAACTTTCAAGTGCTGCAGATAAGTTCAAGGTTAGTTTCTATAGTCTTGGATCTGACTTTAAACTAGTTACGTGCATCTCTAACGTCTCCAATATGTGACAGTCAGACAGAATTAAAAAATAATATATTAAGCTTATGTAATAATAGAACACAATACTATACTTACTCTAAGCTCAAACCAAGCTGAAACTGTATGTAAAGTACACAAGAATGTGTGATTTCGTGCATGGGGTAATGCGATTTAGTGTTACTTACGTAAGGTACGTAAGGTCGATTCCCTATGGTATAGTAAACAGTACAGTACAGACAGATAATACATGCATGCCTATACCCAATTTTTGCATTTTTATGTTCAATGTATGTACATTGCTACCAAAAATTATACATCTTTTTTAAACTTAGGTCCGAACGAAACTAATGATTTTCTTGTTAGAGCATATCACACACATGTTTGATCTACTAAATATATTGTTGAATGTACCTACTTTTATATAAATGAGCAAGGGAGTTGACTTCTTATGCGCTTGATATATTACCCACCTTGTTAGAAAAATACACCTTGTCTCTTGGCTTGGGAATCACATCAAGGTCAATTGTATTAGCATTTCTTAGTAATGAGCTCTAGTCTAAACTTAACTATATTATATATTATATGCACAGAGGAACTTTGGAAGCAATCAGCTCGGACTTTTTAGAACGATCAAAGCTTGTCTGGAAATGGAGAATTCTCTTGCTGCCCCAGAGAACTTTCGGCCTTACGAGCGGGATGAAATTCTGGATAATTGTAAATTCATGAAAGATCAAATATCTCAGAGAGATGCCGTCCTACAAAATCTTGATCACAAACAAAGTGATTTCGAAAGCGATTTTGAGAGAAGGAACGAATGTGACGGTAATAGTAATACTAAATAGTTCATGTTGTGTACCTGTATAATGTGTAAATGCTTACATACTGATTGTATATATTACTAATGAAATCTTAAAATTAATTTCCTTTCATATGAACAGCAATTCTCAACAAACTGAAGGTAGAAGCAAACGGTGGTCTCTACACAGAACAGCACAGGATTATGGAGTCAAATTGTAAAGCTAAGAAAGAAGATGTAGAAAAAAAACTCCAGCAGACCGTATGTCGCTATATACAAATACTATATGATCTATCTGTATTCTATTTATGACAATATTCTATTGTGGCTATTTAGTTTTAATTCTTCCACGTTTACAATGTTTGAGCTACCTATATATTGTAATAGGTACACATTAAGATATGCATGTACAATGAACAAAATCCTTCATGTAACATATTTTACTCATTTAGATAAATGAAATTATTACCTGGACGAAAAATTTGGAGGAGAACCTCAATAAAGATATGAAGTCAATAACACTGCTTTCAACTCAAATTCTGAATAACGTGGTTTTGTGGAAATATCAGCAGCAAGAAGTAGCAAATGGGGGAACGGGGACTTTAAAACTGGATAAAGTTCAGCAATGGTGTGAAGAACTAGCTGAGATTATTTGGAGTACAAAAGAGCAAATTAGAAAGATAGAGAGAATCAAACTAGTAAATCCCGTTTTTAAAAACTATAAGGACAAGCTACAAGCCGATACGGTTCCGGAATTGAATATAAACGTAAGTGCTCAGGAACAATTGAAAACCACCTCTTGCAATATTTATTCTTAATTCGCAAACTAATTTTACGCATATTTTTACTAGATACTTTCCCTTTTGAGAAATTTGCTGCAAGAAGCGTTCGTAGTTGAAGAACAGCCTCCACAAGTAATGAAACAAAGTACCAAGTTTCCAACCCCAGTAACAATTCGCCATCTTGCTGGTCACAAATTAAATTGTAAGCAATTTCTTTACTTTTACTTCTTCAAAGTAGGTATTAATATTTTGTATTGTTTCTTTAACTACAGTTTCTTGATTTCGTACATAGGTCATATGATGACGGCAACAGTATCTGTTCGCCTTATTGAAGAAGTTATGGCGAAGAAATTAAAGGACCCCAACTGTGTGATAACAGATCGGGGAGGAATTTCCATAGGTTCCCGATCTCTGGAGTACAACAAAGATGCTCGTAACTACTCTACAACCTTCAAAAATTGTCAACTGAAAAACTTTCGGCGGTCAGAGAAAAAGGGAGTTGGCTTGGAAAGAGTTATGGAAGACAAGTTTTGTCTGTATTTTGAGACAATTCTAACTGTTGGAGAAATGAAATTCAAAATCTGGACTATATCTCTTCCTTCCGTAGTAATTAGTCACGGTTCACAAGAAGCACAGGCTGTGGCCACAATTACATGGGACAATGGATTTGGGGAAATTAACAGAGAACCATTTGCAGTTCCCTGTAAAGTACCTTGGGCCAATCTTTCGGTGGTCCTGAGTCAGAAGTTTTTCTCTTGTACTGGTAGAGAACTAAATCTGGAACATCTCACAACGCTGGAAAAAAAATTATTTAGGTAAGTAGGCACTATTTCAGAAGTATTAGTGCCTGATTGGGGCACTTTTGGTCAGATACTTACCTGTATCAATTCAACCTTTTAGGCGACAATTGTAACCTTTACCTATATATGTGCAGATAACTGTTTTAGTGGAAACATGTTTATGTGGACGTGGACGATTGAAGCTAATTATTATTGTTTAATTATAGAGGAGGATCTTCTTCGGAATTCGTGACCTGGACAGAATTCTGTAAAGACAATATGAATGGAACTAACTTCAGCTTTTGGAGTTGGTGCTATGAAATTATCAAGCTAATCGAAAAGTGTTTAAAGGGTCCTTGGTGCGATGGGAGTATAATGGGAATTATTGAAAGAGATACTGCAGAAAATATGCTACGTACTTGTGCTCCTGGCACTTTCCTCGCGAGATATTCAGACTCCAGGCTTGGGGCTATTTCTATAACCTGGATTCATTCAGGTCGGTTCAGATACGTATATATGTATAATAATCCATGTTTCATTGAGCCAATACGCTAACCATTATTGTTGTTTACAGACGGAAAGGTTTACAGTGTCAATCCCCTGACGAAAACCGATCTTGCAACCAAAGGATTTGCAGATACAATCATGGACCTGGACAAACTGCAGTATTTATATCCAGGGATTCCAAAGGCTGATGCTTTTGGAAAGCATCGTAAACCGGCGACTGCGACTTTATCTGCATCTCCTATAAACCCTTATGTGCCCATAAAGACAGAGTGAGTCTTCTACATTAAGTATCCCATCGAATAATCAGAGGGAAATTAACTAATGGAAACAAAACGTTTATGAATGTAAATACTGATGATTTTGAATAATATTAATTTAGCCTTGATGTGCCTGGAAACATGAATTGTGCAAGTCCATTACCTGACAATGGAAACAACCAATGGAGTTACCCCCACAGTCCAGCCAGAAGCTCCTTCTCAGAATGCTCAGATTTCATGGCTACGTGAGTAAACAAAATATACGTCGCCATAAAAAACACCGTCATAAATTTGCGTCTTTCCTTGCATTAGGGTTAAAGCGGTTGTTTATTATTGTTGTTTACTTCTTTGCAGATTGAGCATGGACGTGGAACCACAACCTTCAGGATTTATGCAGGATCAATTCCCAGAATTCTTGATTACCTTTCCACCTAATGTCACAAACAATGTTCCCTCTCCTCTGAATGGGACAACAGAACATTACTTGCAGAACAATAATTTAAGCTCCGAGGATGACGATATGAATGATGACGGGTAAGTTGTTTATTCTTTCGTTATCTAGTACTAATCTTAGAGATGTAGTTCATACAGTACGAGTTTTTAATGTCCTTCCCACCATTACATTTTTCAGAATTGTACAAGATGTTCTTAAAGTCTTCCAGAATGGAATTTCCAGTTCTCCTATCATGAATACCAACGATATGATGAATTTTACTCAGTTGTAGATTTATATTTGTATGCATAGTGTAAATGAAACGGTATGTGAATAGGTATATTATGTAACAATATGTCTACTTGTTTACCTATAGTATGTATGTATAAACTATATATCTAAATGAAGTTAAGTCGTGCATACCTACAGATATTAGCTATGTAATTTGAGTTAATGTCTTACCTATGTGCAGACCTCCTCTAAATGCTGCTTTAATGTTGTGCTTTAAGTTTTAGTTATTTACATTTAGTGGTAATTTAAGAAAGTATATTAATGTTAAGTTTATCGTTAGTAAAACTACTTAAGTACTATTTGAATGGGGATATACTAGTTAATTTCTGGACAGTTTAGATTGAAACACTATTATTATGTAAATATTCTACAAAGGAGTCATTTACTTTGTAAAGCGATATAACAAAACCACGTAGAAATAAGTACAATACCACTGTACAATACAATACAATACTTTTTTGTTAACTACCTGCTTAGTAAAAAATAAATCTTATATACAATTAATTTAGCATGCAAAATGGGTTATCTTGTTCTTTCCACATCTTTGTCATCATTGTCATGAGCATAGTTTTTATTCGCAACACCGGTTGCACCTTCCAATGTAATTGTGGTGCTTCCATCAGGTTCAGGTGCATTTATTTCTTTGGTTTTATTCTCCCTTTTCACTCGCATAAGGTAATTTGATACAAGTCCAATCTATGAAAGGTAAAACCGGAAGAAAATCTTAATAATCAGTATTATGTAATATATTGTGGTTCTCCTGTGTTTAATTAATCTTACAACAACAAGTTGTTCCGCAATAACAAATAATGTTCCCCATTGAAAGCCAATGAGATCGAAAAGAATTCCTCCTATTACGGGCCCAATAAAGAATCCAAGAGCCACGATGGATGTCCAAAATCCCGAAACAATTCCATAAGTTGACAGGTCATCAGGGTATCCATTCGCTCTGTAAAATGAAATCAACTTCATGCATACGCCTATACTTTGTAAATTTTATGTTCAAATAAGACAGTCGAGTCGTTTGCAGTTTTAAATGAGCCCTTACACTGCATCTTTGAGAGTTTGAGTGAATGCTGACACAAGAGTAGCACTCAATCCAAGTCCACAAATAATAAGTCCAATACAAATGGCCCAAAGAGACCTAGATGACACACATTTTGTATATTGTGTATTAAAACAATTAATTTAGGTAAATATAGTAGTGGCATATTACGTGTTGAAAGGCAAAAACGGTACAGGGCCCAAAAGTAGGAACCCGAAGGCGGTAAGGGAGAGTCCAATTATAGTAAAATATTTGTGGTTCGCCGAACGATCAATTAACCTGCCAATAAATGGGGCAGTCAAAGCGTATGTACCTCCATTCAAAATAAATATGGCTCCTATAGCTGTTCCACTTGTAATATTTAACTGCAACATGAATTGAGAATAACCTTATTCATTAAAAATTCATACTGTATTCCCATTCAAATCGCTATGTAAATGTAAATGTAATTATCACCTCTTTCTTTAGATGTGGTTGCAGGGTGTCAGCCAGAAATCCAAAACTCGAAGTAACTGCAATGACACTAAAAGCTACTAGTGCTATTGATTGGATGAGGACAATTCCATATCTGTCCTTTACCCATTTGATTACATTTGGCAACGAAAACTTTTCACTTTTATCTGGATGGGTTTGCTGTGTTATATCTGGGGGTGAAACTGTGCTTTCAATGTGAGGTAGTACATAATGAGCAGCCGCTGCCGCTGAGAACAAGCCAGCTCCCATTAGAAAAAATGGCACCGTGTAACCTCCAACCTAATTTAGCAAAAGACTATTATTTTTGCTGAACTTATATAAAGTAATACTACAAATAGGTAGGTAACAGGTACAGGTGCAATGTTGCATTTTAGCCCTTACATCATACAGAATTCCTCCCAAAGTCGGACCTAAGTATAATAATTTATGGACTATTAACATTTAGAAAACACTGAATAATATTCCTAGCAATTGGAATTGTAACAAAATTTTTGTATAGCAAAATATTAATGTCACTATAGGTCATTACCACTTAAAACACATAAGTAGTAGTCATAATTATTCAATAGAATTGTCCCTTCCTGGAAACCACAATACCAGAGTGACTTTTAAAGAGACCTCTCTCTATGGTGCACTTACCGATTATGGCACCTATCCCATAAAATGTTTCCACTGTAGCCTAAATTATAAAAATATGGATTCATTATATATGAGACTTCTTTCAATATTTCCACAACATAATGCAACGTTATTTAATACTCACGAATGTTGTAGCCACGGAATTAGGAAATTCCAAAGCTATAATTGCAAAGGAACCTAAGAAAAGGAAAGTTCAAAAAAAATACTTAAAAGCGATATGAAAATCAACCTTCCAAATGAGTTTATAAGAAAAACTAACTTGTGACGAAGGCTGCATCGCCAAGAGCTTCAATGATGCGAACAACGATGCACGTGAAAATAAACAAGTGACGATTGCTGATGTAATTCAGGAACCTAAAAATTCATTCAGTAATTGCAAGATAAATTGTTTTAACTGTATATTAATCTTAAGTAACTAGTATTATACTGCGGGGAAAGATTATCAGCTTAAGAGTAAGATCGTTGAAGATGGTTTGCAAAGATAAGGACGAACTGCGGAGAAATATAGGCTACCCAAAAATGATGCAGCTAACTCCTGTAGTGTAAATTCCATAGTTAAAAACTGTTTTGGGATTCCATCTCTTCATCTGAAAATAGAAGTAGCTATATCAAAAGTTTTTCAAGTAATATTTACACCTGATAACAGCAATATAAACTGAGGACATACGTTATATCCATATATAGGGGCTGATATAAACACGACAATTTCGAATATTCCAAAAACAATTCCAGACTCAGTTGCGGATGCTCCTTTTCTGGCTGCCTGTTATTTTGTAAAAGACAAAGTAGGCTAAGTTTAATAAATATAAATAAATAAGATCATTTATAAGATTCTCACCAAAACGCAAGAGTATGAATTAAATCACATAAGTGACAATGATTAAAAATCGTCTCACCTCTTCTGGAAAAAATGGTGCTTGAATTGAAATGCATGCTGCAGCAAATAGCTCCACAAAACCAAATACAACCAATATCCATAACTGTCGCTTGGAAAGACCTTCACATTTTTGCCTGACATAAGCAAGCAAAAAATTATTTTTCTTTGGCGAATCTACGGTATTAACTTCAATTCCCTCTGTGTGCAGTGGTTGACTAATCTGGAAATGGGGTACATCTTCGTCTTTTTGTTTTTCATTAAACCGAGCATTGGTTTCCGTTTGCAGAACAGGCAAAACTGGAGCTTCACAAATAGTTTCTTCCTTTTGCGCACTTAATTTTGTAGAATTTCCCTCTTCAGTTTCATGTTTGAGTTCCATGTGAGGAATTTTTTCACACTGAGAATCCCCAATAGAGTTTATATTTGTTTCTCCATCATTACCTTCTTTGATTTCAATGTCTTCTACAGTAGATGACATTTCTTTTTCCAGTATAACATGCGAGGAACAATGTAAAATATTTGTTATTTAGTTAGGAAAAATCAAATTGAGTTAGGCATGGCGAAATGTATTGCTAAACTACGTCAGAATTGACATACAATGGTTTGATGAAAAGGATGAGATTAGTAAAGTGTCCCGTCCTGAATAACTGACAACTGAGTATACCTAGTGCATAGGTATTTTACAATCACGTTTACAAACTACTCTGTCTATAATATGTAGTATGTATTACTACTTGAGTATTTACATGCATGCATCTAATATGTGGTAAAGACAGGAGAAGGTCATAATAGCTAGTTTGCAAATAAAACCGGTCTCTAGTCTCATCGTCAGCCCTCAGTCTCATCTTAATTATTAACAGGTTGAATTTGCCTTCTGATTTTATATTACCTGCTGCACTGCATTGCTACTGATATATTGCAAATTGCGATATCTACAAAGCATAATAATGAATATGAAGTTTATTAGTACCTAATGCTTACACACATCCTATTATATGTGGTATTTTACGTGTGGTTCACACATACTACATAATATAAATACCTAGCAAACTATCTAGCTGTCTGTACCTAAGCAGTAATACAACTACTATATTGTGGAATTTGCATAGAGTAGGTAAGACAATTAATGGTAAGTATAAATTAGGTATAATGTATGCACAGTAGTTGTGTAGAGAAGGTTGGTATTGGTATTTAAGATAAGCTATCATTAACTGTATTTAGCTACCGCAAATTAGTATTTTGTCTTTATTAGAGAGAATCTCTGGTGACTTCCTGCATCGATTAACCAATCAATCAATAATCTTACATCATTCTTCTAATCAAAATCACTTTTATAGATTGATCGCTCTGGTGTAGGTACTTCATCTACTACTACAAAATAATTCAATCAGATTTAAGCAGATAATTTAAGTGAGATACAAATATTAGTATTTAATTTTCAGGAAATGTTGCTTAGCATATTAAGATATATATGTAGCATCACTTAATCATAATTTCTATCCAACATGGCATCATTGTAGCAAGAAATCGGCAACGATTACATAACGTAACTATATAAGTATGATTTTGGTATTTTAATTGTGTAGATGGACAGATTAAAAAGGTAGATTAAGTTAATAAATAGATTGAGTGTGCTTGTGTTCGTAAATTATCTACATATGTGTATAAATATTTTACTCCGAAATTGTACGAGTATGTACAGATAGTAATATTTATGCATCTTAGTAATTCTAAATTACATACAACAGGTGAACAAATAGTAGGTACCTAATTCAATTGAGATTATGCATAATATGCAAATTTAGGTAGATTATATTATGATGATCTTTACTACGTTTATTTACAGTATGTACCTATATGCACGCTCTTTACCACAATAATTCTTTCAAAAAAACAGTTTTCGAAATATTTACAAACTAATATATGATCAATTATAATGGCACCCATACTACAATTGTATACTATCTTCTAAAATTGTTCAAAAACATAACAAATACAGATGTACCAGCAAGTTACTAATTGTGTAAGGCTAGTTGATAAATACGACTATTACAGAAATAAAAATAAACAACTCCATATATATTAAGCTGCGTGTTGTAGAAGTCTTTACACCGTTGTTTTTCCCCGGTGGAGTATCAGTTGTCAGTTGTGGTTGGGGTGTGGACCTTTGAGTCGTTGTACTCGAAGTTGTCATTAAATTATCTTTGGAATAATTGGCTTTTGTTGGCTTTGGTAACGATGGCGTACTTGTATGTGCTGGGTGTGGCTGTGTAGTTGAGGGAGCCATTGTAGTTGAAATTGTGGCTTTTTGCAGAGTGTCCATATCGCTGTTAGACAAAGTTGTATGATTATCAGTGTCGCTAATGTTTTTTACGTAAGGCTGAAGGATTCTGCCATTATTTCCCCGGGTATTAACATCTACTTCAATTTCATCTAATTGCGAATAATTTTGTGACGTAGTTTCAAGTGTAGACGATTCCATAGTGGAACCCTCTGTAGAAGTTGTAGAGTTTTCACTTTCGGAATTATGTACCATAAGCCTTCTTAGTATAAGAAATGGATTTTGATAATTGGGCGGTATTTTAGATTTGGGGATGGAGGAGCTTGAATTGAATGGACTAAATTTTTCTGTAGAAAAATAATTTTTTGGTGAAGATGAAGTGAGATTGCTTTCACTAATTTCACTACTGTCGCCTCTGATACTGTCTTCATCGTCAAAGTTAGTTTCTTCGGATAAGTCAGTGTCACTTGGAAATTCATTGTTGCATCCGTCCAAATCGCTGCAATAACAAACGGTAGCATGTGCTAACACAAGGGCACTTGTATTTTTGTCAGTTACGTTTTCACAAGTACCATGTAAATTTTCAGGTACTTTTGACGATCCACACCCCCGCTCGGTTGTCAACTTTCCATTTAGCTCTCTGGTGAAAGTATAACAGTATACCTTCCCAATAAGACCTCTTAATGGGATATCTAAAAGTGTTTGAGAATCATTTCCCAGGGTATAAAGATTTTCGGTTTCTAGAACGAGTGTTAAAAAATTAGGTACAGACCATGAGATAGATGTCAAAGTAATATTGCAAAACATTTTATGAGACAATCATACCATTCACATGTGGAGGCAGTGGAGGGCACTCCTTTAAGTATTTCTCAGCTGTGTTTTGTTTCATCAGCAAATGACATTCTTCATTATCAGGTGTTCCCACCCCAAGGGAGCACATTAAACACTTCAAACCTAAGGATGTAAGTATGGTAAACTTGTGTTAGCATTTGTATTAAAACTCCAGTTTGTATGCTAACAAACGATATTATGACGAGGTTCAGTATGGATTAGCCCAAATGTGTGGTTAAAACATGCATTTAATTATTGTTTAGTTTATAAATATCTACTATTGAAATGGCAGAATATATTTTTGTACAGTACAGTCTATGTACGAAGTGTGATCAGAACATTCGACCAAAATTACTGGAAATGACATTTTTATTTGTTACTAAATAATGATCCATTATCCAAAGAAATAGTATAGTTTCTGGAAAAAGTAATTATCATTACATTACAGACTAACCAATCTTAAATTATATTGCAATAGCATAAATTGGTTAGAAATGCTGAAACTAAAGATGGGGAAACTTATCTGTTCCCATATGCATAAAATTAGCATTATGTCAAAAATTATATCATCTAAAATATCATTGTAATTATTAATAAATTCATACGTAGTATTAGATATTAGTATTATATATGTATTAGTAATAGCAGATATCAAATATAAAAGTAATGTTTTGATTACAGATTTTGATTTCAAATGAGTTTTACCTTCACTTGCGAGTACTTGAGAAAGCAACAACAAAACTATAATTCCCATACTTTTGCCAGGTTTACAATGATAATTGTACAGCTTCATTAAAAATGCCATTTATGTATATGACTTCAGTAGATAACTATTGATATATTTAGATACAGATGCAAAATATTATATAAGTACTGCTGGGTACTAATTGTCAACTTTTAAGTACTATAAACTATAATAGGTACATAGTATGTAGATACCTACTAATAAAGCTATGAATTTGCCAAGCTATTCATTTTTATGATCACACACAGGAAGTAGCGTTAGGTTGCAGTTAGCACAAGTTTACATTATAGTTGAATAAACTTTTGACCAAGGTGAAGCTAAAGACTTTGTATAAATGCTAAATAAACTTACGAATAGAGTTCATGCGATTATTTAATTTTATTGCTCTAACTTTTCAAGTTATTGCTAAATGGTAATTAAAAAGTTAGTAGAAGGAACGCTGGAATCTTCTAATGGCATACTTAACCCCGTTTTTGCGCAGAACATAAGATATGAATACATTTATTATTTCCAGTTTAAAGGCCTACACTTTATAAAAAGAATAAAAACAATCATGTCATTCAATTTGTATGTGAGCACTAAGTTTTCACATTTTTAATGCTCTAATGACATTTATTACATAGTAATTTTGTATATTAAAGTACTACTAGTAAGTTGTATCTTATTGATGAAGGTTTAGTTCATTTTCAAGTCATTAGTATCTGTATATTATGTACTAAATAAAAAGAATGCTCTTTGGCGGATTCCACAAAGGCTGCTTAAAATATCTTTATTTTTATTTAATAAATTACAACCTGCAGTTTACGAAATAAAATACAAACTTGCTATAATTGAAAGTGAAATACTGAGAGACATTGTATTGGCATTGCTCATATAATTACAATTTTCATTGCCTCCATCAGAATAGTAGGGCTGAAATTTTGCTTTAACCTTCATTTTGTTGTCTGGATATATCACAAAGGCATCCCATTCTCCATAATGCACCATCAAAGCATTGTCTATTGTTATATTAACCCTCGTACTGCTATCTGAATCTTGTTCCAAGTCAATGATTATTCCCAGATCATCTCCTGTTACTTGAGCTGGAATACCTGGTGCACAGCCAATTGTAACATGAGCTTTTAATGTTGAAGGTTTCAAATTCAAATCTTGTGGTTCCAAGTCTATTCCAGGATATTCCTCTTGGGAAATGGCATTCGTTGTTCTTATGTCATCGTTAAGCTTAAGATTCCAATCCGACTCATAATACATATCTCTGGAATCTGGCTGATACAGCAACTCTTGTTCCGCACTCAATTTTACTCGAATACCGTAAGTTCTGTTTGTAAAATATAATCCAATAAGCTCCATTTCAAACTCTTTACAAGTTGAATTAGCAACTATATCTAAATCGGAATATGGAGAGCAATTATTGGCTCCCCCACAGAATTTAGCTGTCGTGTGGTAAAAGGGGTCAAAAATCTGAGTGTTGGGGTCTAGTGGTTTGGTGTAAAATGCAAATGGATTATCCAGACTGGAGTTTACTAAAGCAGAGTCCATAAACGAACTGAATTCGGTAGAATTTTCATAGCAGTCTTTGAGATATTTGTTAGCTATTGTGCTTAAGGACTGGGCAGTGGTTTCATCGATAAACCATCCATAGTAAAGAATATTTCTTGTCTCGGCGCTGTTACAATCGTCAATCTATTTGGAGAAAAATTCGAATAAAATTAGAACCTTCATTTTATCTTAAACTCTTCGCATCTTAAATACACGTACATTGAAAATGTTCCAAACTATATAATGAGTAATAACATAGCTATATGCCAGAGTACACTAACTATATATACTTTAGCCATAAGTAAATATTCTTACACAACGCAATACAACAGTTATTTTAGTCCGCATAAAAGCGATATCTTATTCGTTTGAGAACAATCCTTAGATTACAATCACTAATAATAAAGGAGGGAAACCTCACTCTCTAGCCGATAATTTGTCTTTAAGTACAATCAAATATCAGCCATATTTACCATTGGTACGTAAATGTATTAGCACAGTTTAATTACCAGGCAGATTCCAAGAAGGAAGGCAATTAATCCAAATAATTGTGACACACGCATTTCAAGGAAAGTATCTTTGTAGTTACAGTTAGGCCACAAGATGCTTGGTTGGTACTGGGTATTGCACAAGATTTACTTCATCAACTTGCAAAACTAAATGCGATATTGGCGATTGATTATATTTATATAGATTTAAGGGAGATTTAAATCTGTGTGTACATGTAATTAATACTTGTGTAAAAATGTTATTTACTCGCAGTTTATATATACGATTTTTAAAACTGACTCTAAATGCTTTTTATTTCATCGGTACTTCTTTGAGTAATCAGTTTGTGGATGCACGCTTACTTGGCAATTGTTCTGTAAAAATATATAAACATTTGAGAATTTAACGTAAAATAGTAGAAGTAGATGCGGCTCAACTGAAAAAATATTTGTATCTGTACAATTAGTTTGCTAGTTTAGGATAAATACATAATTAGTTAAGTTACGAGGCGCAATGAAGAGCAAACTGGATTGAAGTGGAATATATTAACCACTTTATATTTCACTCCTGCTGCCTCTGCTAATTGCCGAAGTTGGCTCGACTACTTACATTCAGCAAACTACTTTCCAATTTAATAATCAATAGATAAATTAAGGAATTCAACAGAATTTAATCAATGTAGACAGGCATACAGAGACAGAAGATTACTAGATCTATCATAAATGCATCAAGGTAACAGATAAGATAACTAATGATAAGTGAAATATGTACTCAGCTACTGTAACTTAAAAATAATTATAACATCATTATCAATAAGTATATTATTATTGCTGTTAATGAGAATGAATAGTGACAAAGATTATCGCTATCTTGGAGAGCATGGGATTTTCTATTACAACTATTTCACTTCTGCTCTTTAAATACCGTAGTGCCTCAAATAGTAGCCTCCCCCATATACATAGAGAGAGCCACTGTACCTTCAGGTTTAACTAAAAATCAGTGTTTAATTTTTCGTGTAGGTAAAATAATTAGCTGTTTTAATATATAGATATTGCATAATAGTGAATATATGTACATCTGTAGGATTATTCACTGCTAAGCTTTTAAGCTGAACGTAATTGAATATGCCAAGACTCATAATGTTAGCTACGGCACCTCATTTCCAACTTGATCCCAAACAAATTCGTCTGTGGACAAGTATTATCACCTTACTGAGTAAGATAATCATAATTGCTACATGCGTAACATGCGAGCTCCTTTAAAATCTTTAGTTGTTGGGTCAAAAACGCTTGGCATTCCAGAGTTAGCAATATCCTTCCGGTTATGTGGTTTAACTACTGCCACTAATGGAGACGAAGATGAAGAAATTTGCTGTCTTAAAGTGGACCAGCATGGGACATACCGGTGAATTATCGAGATGATAATTTTGAAAACGTAACTTGACGAGAAGATAAAGATGAAACGGACAAGAATGAAATTATAATTCTCCTCTGGCTGACACATTCTGTAAATAATGGCCGAGGCTACTATTAGAGGCGCTACGATAGTGCACTTGGCAGTTTTTCATTAAGCAATTGAGGTAAAATCATGGTACAATTTATATGCATGCTAACATGTACTTCATTGGGTGGCTTAACCACAACCATGTAGGCATTATAGGCACCTAAGCAGAGGCATCAAATCAAATGTCAACTGGTAACACACCACTGCAATCTGCAACACTTACAAAACTTATTTTTAAAAATACTATACTTGAACTATACTTCTATCTACAACTATTTCGTATAATCATATTTAGCATAAAAGTTATAGAATGGTAAACTTCTATTTTATGAGCAATATTCCATATTGGCTCAGCAATTTACTATATTCCCCGTATGAAATAACTTAATTTGCAAAGACAAGTTACGTTACGTGGTATACTTACCTTATACTAGTGTGCCCTACAATATATGTAGTATACTGCCTAGGTATAGACGTATAAGATGTAATGTAGCATAAGATGCTACAGCAATTTTAGCTAAATCGACATTCAAATGCAAATTCAATTAAAGCATATTAAAATATTTCAAATTCAATGATAAATACTACTATATATTTAATTATATTATATTTGCAGTTCATTTTACATTGTTATGCTTATGCTTTAATTGAATTTGAAATATTTTACTACATCGCATCGCTATCCCCACATAACAACCAAAGAAATACAGCATAGCTTTTTTGGCTTGTCAGTTTATCTCCATTTACAGTAAAGAAAATAGATCTTCTCTACCTTGACATTTGACTATGACCATCCTATATATTGTACGTGTACCAAAGCGTATCACTGTTATTGTACTCTGTTTCTATCTTTACTTTATTTTTTAATTACTTGTTTTCGTCATGTCGATGTAATTAGGTATTACTGCAATATTATAAACATCACAAATAATAAAATCGTAATGTAGTACAAGAGTAGAATGGTAATGTAACATGGTAAAGTTATTAATGGAATTTTGGATATTATGGCAAATTAAAATCGTTCGATACTTCATAACAATGCAAATGCATTTACTATTACCAAATTGAACAATAAGTAGTCAAAAGCAAAACATTCCATGAGAGCCATAAAAGTTTACATACTAAATAGGTTAAACATCACAAAAACTGCATAATAAGTAGTTGACGTATGTAGGTACTAATGCACTTACCCATTTATAAAACTAGTACACACATAAAGTAAGGCAATTCCATATATAGGCATTAAAGTAAACTAGATTTTCATTACATTTGCTTTTGCTACATGTTAAAAATGTTTGGTTTGAATACAGTAAATCCTTCAATACATAAATGAAAAAACTTTAATTTAAAAAACGCAAACAGGTAGTAACTGCTAATCCCTCTGTCTCATTATGTATGTATGGATCTAATATCTAAGAAATTTATTGTTAGGGATGATCTAATCCCCTGGCTTCTTTACGTGTAGTTTCTCGCGAAGTATTAGATGTTCAGTAGAGATATTAAATTTATAGATTTTCCATAATGCAATAAGTTAAGCAAGTAAGGAAAGAAGTTAATTCTTATAGGCATTTCTATTATACACTTAAGTACATATACTTACATGTACGTGCATACTACATAAATATAAAAGTGATTCTGCATGCATAGTAAGTCTGTCAGAAAAGGATGCAGAGTAGTAAATGAATGTACATTAGGGTATTGCATAATGTATTAGTAAAGTTATTCAGGAGAGCCTTGTCCCGTAGACTAAAGTAGGTTTAGTACGAGGATATAACATAACAAAACAAATGAATAATGTAAGTTGCTCTAAGGGAAATGCTAATGTTACTGTTGAGTCATGTCATGATATGAACTGATGTAAAGGCATAAAGGTACACACACAACAGAACACAACACAGGTAATAGTAATAAGTAAACTAAGTGAGTAACTGGTTGTTTTTGTTGCGGGGGTTGCATTGAATTGCACTGCATTACCTGTACATACAGATACTGTAATATGAATGAGTATTAAAGTTTCTAATATATGCTAACTTTAACTAACATAACATAACGTAAGCATGCTTATGTAACTATTCCATTGCATACTTACAGTGCCATGTATGAGCACAAGTGCAAAAACGATTCCTACATTACTAGCTAACACTATCTATCTATCAGAAAGTCCATCACATTATTACAGAGACGAGCAAGGAAGGACGGGAGAGACCAGAAAGCAATAATAATAATAATACAAGCTGCCTGGTGTGATAGTGTAGTGTGTAATCGTAATACGTATGTATACGAAGTGAATATAATAGTGGAGCATCGAGCTGGCCATAGGGACAGGACAGGACAGCATCAGTACAAAAACTTATTGCATTGGCTTTATATGCATGTACTGCTTTTGCATTGGGGACTCTCTCACTTCACTCTACTAACTTGAAAATTTTATATTGGATTGGAATTCGCATTGTTGAAAGTTGTTTATGTTCTCAGGAGTTTACTATTGTTGTTGGTGACGAAGGAATGAAAATTACACGTCATCCTGAATCTAACTTGCTTCAGTACTGAGTACTACATAATATTATTATGTAGTAAGCTCTGTTGCATTTTGTCTGCTTCACATCTCTATGTAACAGTGCATCAAAGTAATTCCAACAAGCTGAAGCTGCAGTATCTATTAACCATTTACTCTGCTAACGACTTGTCGTTATGTACCCACAAAGTAATAGGAAAATCTGTTAAATGAAAAACTACTATTAGATAGATACTACATAAAATATAATACTTAAGTACATAGTACATTCACATTCTCTACTGCACTCACATTGCATTGTAGTGCATACGCCTCTACATTATATTTACTTCATAAAATAAATAACTAGGAGATAGACTCTCTGCTATACAATTTACTTATTATCCAATCCAATACACCACGACACATACCAAATACCACAGTGAATTTAAAGCTACTATAGAAGAATTCAGAGAAACAAACTCATTTTAGTTTCCTCATTCACCGTTCCTCCTTTTCATATACATTTTCACACACACACATTCAATTCAACAGAGAGCATAGGCCACGGCGAACGGTCTTCCTAATAGTCTCTTCTTGCATTTTGCACTCTGAGTGAATAGTGGAGTGAAGGTAGAGGTAGAGAAGAGCTTCAAATTTTCTTCAACTCTTTTTCTTCCGTATTCCAAGCGAGATATTCACTCTTCTGTGTGTCCTGGCTTGACGTGTCCTCACCTCAGCCAATTTTCTACTAAAGATTACTACCATATTGCAAAAGTGTTCTTCCTGATCTCGGAAACCATTGTATTCAAACTCGTGTGCTATGGCTAGCAAATTTAAATCGGAGAAGAGTCCTAGCCGAAATGGACATTCGGACAATCATTCCTTTCAAGGAACGGGTAATTTGAATATTAATTTTACTCTTACAGCAATTTTTCTAGGATTTTTTTCTTTTATATATATATATATGCATTTTTGTTAGCCACCATAATACTATTCTCTTGTGTTTGTGTTAATATTAGGTAATTGTATACAAAATACTACACACAGGGGCAGGGATTTTTCATGGAAGATACATTAGTCCTACATATTTTGGTGGGACATTATTGTTGTAGTTTTTCAAGCAAATAGATAGATTTAAAGAATACAGTATAGATTAGATTATCCAATTACGTTTACGTGTGTAAATAATAGTCAGCATAATTTTGTGTTCATTCCATACCTATGTTTCTTGTGCAGCGTAGCTTAGCAATTAAAATATCATGTAGCTAAACGTACAGTTCTTAGTTGTAAAGGAGTAGCGAACACATGCTTGATGGTTAGCTATGTGATGTAGCGATTGCACAATTTACTTATGCTAATAAATGTGAAAGTTTGTGCTCATACATAGTTCCAACCAAGGCCATTATCCATTTGTTGACATTTTTTACTCCTGCCTCACGAATGCTCGCACTCACAATTGTTGCCAGATAAATACTATTGGCAATACACTTGCATGTTGAACATAAGTATATAGGTAGAGCAGTAATAACAATATTATCTGTACGGACGGACGTATCATAATAATAGTAACCGGATAGTCATGGCTAATAGTGATAATAATGCAACTCTAAGCACACAGCATAAGATTAAAGGTAACGTCTGTCTGTATGTAGCAATAACAACAAGCTATAGCATATATTAGTATGTAGATATTGAATTTACATGTGTTGTTTTTACTTATACCTACTAGTACTCATACTATACCTGTACACCACATGTTACAATGGCACACACACTTTTACTCATTGGAACGCAAACACAATTTCCACGTTTATTTTGCTGTCAGACTTTTAAAGATACGAAATGAGATGTCTAAAATGCAAATACGCACTGTCGTACAAAGTAGTTATCTGAATTGTAGCATTTAGACAAGTACAACAGCGAAAGTGTTTACTGTAGAATATTATTGCGTAAATGACCTAATAGTGGATACGTAATACACTAAACTCATTTAAATAGTTAAGTAATTAAGGTTCTATGTGTACTTATTATTTGCACTTTTCCATCATATAGTAATCTGAGAATATTTCCATGTGATTTTAAATATGACATTCTTTTGAATTGAGGCTTTTACACATCTACCTAGTAAGTATGTTATGTAGTATAATAAAAATGAGCTTTTAACGAGATTCTTGGCGTCTCCGTGCACCATGTATTTGATTAGATAATTGTATAAAGATGTGCAGGCAACCAAGTTATTATAATTACTCGAATTTTAGGTATGTACCTTCGTTTCGTTATGGCGTGCATACTTCCTACTTATATAATCCTTATTGTTTGTGTGATAAATTATTATAAGCCATAAATGGACATCATGAGATGTGTAGGAGCTTGGAAAATAAAACAATGCTGCCGCAACACTACTATTTTTAATGGTATGCTACGTAATGTATATGAGTATCTATAGGTATGCAAATAAGAAAGAATTACGCACGCTATATAACGAGTAGTGCACAACACTATAGTGTTCTGCAGTGAAGTAGGTATTGTATTGTGTATGAGAGTACGTGTGTTGACAACATATCATTAAATTATTATTATGCTTGCTAAATATAGAAACTAAGGATTTAGTGTCAAGCAGTATTTGCAAGGACGAGACTTACTTGAGATATTACTACTAGTTTAGTATGTAAAATACTTCCCATAATGTGTGTGCGGGCGAGTTATTTACTAAACGTGTGTGTATAATTTGTTTCAATCCAGAAAGGCCAAAAACTCCTACCACAAGATCTAGGATAGAGGAGAAGAATGCACTGATTGGTCTCAACAATCGCTTAGCTTCGATTTTGGAGAGGAAGACACAGCTAGAAGACGAAAATGCATTATTATCCAAAGAGGTATGGGAAATGACCCTGAAATGTCAAGTTTAAACGTGAAACGAATAAAATTAAGTGCTTTAATTACTTTTTAATGACCTTTGCATCTGTGTAGGAATGCTAATTGTGAAATGTTGAATTACAGCTGAAAACGGAAAGGGAGCACACGATTCAGACGCTAACTCGAGTTAAACAAACGTATGATAATGAATTAGAAGATCTACGTAATCATTTGGAAATGAGCGAGAAGGAAAGAGCAAAGCTGAGCTTGGCCTGTAATAAACTTCAGAGTGAATTCAATGATAGACAAGCGAGGTAAGGGATTTATGACGAACCAAATATTAGTTAACTTTTAGAAATTATGGCATTATATTGGTAAACTACAATTAGGCTTCTATACAAATCTATTAGTAGTATGTATGCAGTCATATATTATTGCTACATAGGGTGATTTCTACTTTTAAAACTTATTTGTTCCCCTTAATACTTACAGACTCGACAAATCAATCAAAGAAAATGCAGACTTGAAAAATAAGCTATCTAGAGCGGATGGGCAAATTAATAAGTTGACCATTGATTTACAGAGAGCTCTTGAAGACCGAAATAAATTTGCGGAGGAGAAAAATGTAGGCACAATATATTTAAAGCTTTGCTGTGCACCAGCACCTGCTTTTTATCATAATTTTCGATATTATATTGTACGGATATAATATTTGCGAGATATTTGAACAATATTCTATGATACATTAATAGGAATTGGACGACGAAAATAATCGGCTGGCTGCAGCCATTGAGGAGCTTAGAAAAAGGCTGGAAGACGAGTGCATGGACAAAATCGAACTTCAAAACCTCATGCAAGGCCAATCTGAAGACTTTGTCGTGAAAAGTCAGATATTTGAACAGGAGATCTCTAATATAAAAAGTCTGCGTGAAATTGAGATCGAAGAGGTCGATAAGCGTCTGAAAAAGGATTACGACTCGAAATTGGAGCACGATATCCAGAAACTGAGAGATGAGTATGAGAAACAAGCTCAAAAGAACAAGGAAGCTCAGGACAACTTGTTTAGAGCCAAAGAGGCAGATTTACAGGCTCAGATGAATCGGTTGAAGAATCACATGGATAGTCGCAATGGGGAGTTCTCTCTGCTGACCACAAAGTTGAATGCAGCTCTGCAGAAACTCAATGCCCTCGAAGGTGAAAATTATTCCAATCAACAAATCATAAAAGAGTTGGAAAGGAAGATGGCTGAGGATAGAGCTCTTTATGAAAAGGAAATTGCCGAGTTGCAAAGGCAGCTTGACGAGCTTCGCGCTGAGAAAACAAAACTCATTAATGAATATCAAGATCTGTGGGATACAAAAGTTGGGCTTGATAATGAAATTGCCACTTATCATATGTTGCTAGAGGGAGAGGAGAGACGGTAAGTCTTGTTCTTCCTTTGCTCTAGATGTTTCTACAATGTTACTCTTTTTTGCATTATTTATTAAATCAGTTTTATTATTCTATTCCGGCATTTGCGAAAGAATGCAAGGAAATTACGTGCAATACAATACAAAACATTCTCATACTTGTATATCTGCTTAATATTGTTTAGTCCGTATTTATACTCCGCAAATAAATGTAGATAATGCATGGTTTTATCTAATTAAAATCCCTATAAACTTAATTACAAAATATTTTCCGCAGGTTGAATGATGCAGAGGCTGAGGATTTTGCCGACACGCCCGTTAAGACAAAAAAGACAACAATTAAAGAGACAAGTTTCTTAGAGAAGAAAAATACCTTTACAAAAGTTTAGAAGAGGTTGTTGTGGATATAAGTAGTAGTATGTGGATGAAATTTTCTTTAAGTAGAACACCTAGTTCATAGGTCATGTATTATTCTACATTTACTATAATTATAGCATTAATTATTTTTAAACATGAAAATGTTGTTCTTAAGTGTTCGATGCCAATGCCAATATTATTTGTATTACATACATCTTGGTGCAAATTTTAGCATTCTTCCGAATTGCTAATTTAAGCCTAGTTTTAACTATTTTTTGTATAAAAGTTAGAATATAATACTTACGAGAGTATTATTACACAGTTACGGTGTTATTTTATTATGCTTAATATGTACATAACTATACTTATGTACA